>JAOYSI010003215.1:0-15346 GCA_025775065.1 Hiodon alosoides
ATAACATTATGTGAAACATTTATATAAAAACGTTTAAAATGTGGACTATAATTGAAGAGAACTTCAGAGGTTTGCTTGAATTTCAGCAGTACTTGTTTACAGCCCCACAACAAGGTAGTTAGCTTGAGTTTATATTTCACCCCTAGCGAAATTCTGGACTGCAATGTTTTAAACATAGCCGTCTTCTCGTGAACAAAATACACTGAAGGGAAAACTCACGCATGTCCCTATCCAATAGTGGTTTTGATTCAGAAGTTTGCTGATGTGTTCCAGGTGGCTGTGATCACACAGTATATTAAAAAGCGAAAAATCTGCAGACCATTCAGAAAGTTAAAAAACGAAGGTTTAGCCACATATTTTACTGCTACGGAGAGACTTTGCTAGAGATACAGTGCTGAGGATAATTAATCGTATAGCGTGTATATGGGCAACTTATGAAATGTCCAGAAAGTCCGATCAATATGAAAAAGGCACAATCGGCAAAATTGGCCAAGTGTCTCGTACAAACTGTGATTGGTCAGCCATGAAAACACCTACCATTCCCATTGTGGAGAAGTCTCCCCCATCTTAAGGAGAGGAAGGAAAGCTTTGGGCTCAGACCACAGACCGCTGTCAAGTGGAGGGCCGGAGTTTAGAGTGGTGGCATCTGGCGGGGGAGGTCTGTATGGAACCGGTTCTGCTACATCTGGAGTGAGTCAGGGGCTTGTGGTCACGTCTGGAGCTCATGGGCTGGAAGGTTCCAGATTGGAGAGCAGGGGGTGGGGGTGATGAAGAGACAGAGACTTCAAACATCCACCGGCCAGAGCAAAAGGATGCCAGTTTGTAAGAACTGTTTAGTGATTTCTTTTCTTTTTTTGAGAGTGTAAAGGGATAGAAGAGTTTTGTAGATTTCTTCTTATTGTACGTATTAGATTGAATTTTTTGGATGTAATATAGTGTTTTCCACAAGTATATCTGTGTATTGTCTGGGATTGGGATTACTGTGGATTACAATTGCAGTCCAAGATTAAGACGAATCTTGGACCCAGTGACCACTCACAAATTAATACCCCAGTGCGGGGGGCAGTTCCCACTGAGGTAAAACCATAGGCAGTCTGACCAGTTATGAAGTGGTGACCGGCAACCGACATGTCATTTGTGGATTCTGGGTTGGTCAAAAAAAATCGCCACAAAGGTGACCATTCCTGATTGGCCTGTTTTTAAAGAGCTGGGAACCTACCAGAAAAAAAAAAACCATCTGGTGAATACTTCCGACGTGACCATTTCAAAGGTTTAGAAACGTTTCAGAACCATCTAAGAGGATCAATTTAAGCTAGTTATACTAAAATGTAAAAAAAAAGGCTTGTTCCCCCTAGTTACAATGAGGCTCGCCCGTTGTTAGTAATAGATGAGATTTATATCAGATGAAATCATCATCTTTGCCTGTTTCTGTGTGCATCCTCCCCACATTAACGGATCTGTGGAAGTGACCTAATTAGGATGGGATGTCCGGAGCGGAGAGGATAACGCAGAAGACAAATCCTTTCACCTCCCAGTGAGACCATGACAGGACTGTCATTTGTGGCATTGTGTGAGATTACATTTAAGTAGCATAAAATACATGATCAGTAACCCTAAAAAAGACTGTGTTTCTTAATCTGAGGTCTAGGAACCTGATGTATGAAAAGGAAGGTGGTATCTTTCCAGACACCTTTTACTAATTATTTTTTACTTTCACGCATGGCATGTAAAGGCCCCAACCTAATTGAAAAAAATTAATTAGCTGGAAATTAATTTGTCCTGCATTTTAATTTCTCAGCCAATAGCCTTGATACATGACAGGAAGGTTAATAAGTGTTTGTGAATTATTGCACCATTTATTTCTCCCTCGTACCAGGCTGGTTCTAACTGGCCTTAATATTTAATGTAGAGTAAGTAATGCACCATCTTTATTTTTATTTCTCTTGGACACCCCCCTTCCTTGGCATGTGTGGAGGTCAATAGGCGCAACACAGGTTGGTGTGCTCTTCTGCAAACAAAGGCTGTCTTTATTGACCAAAGCCAGGCAACAGTTTAGCCACTTCCTCTTTAGGGTCGCACCACAGAATTGGCTTCGGATGTGTCTGGGTTTGTGTGCTGCCGAGTGAGGCTGATTTCCGCACACAGCTTCTCCGGCGGCGGTCCTTCTGCGGACCGCGAGCGCGGATGTAGAAGGGGGAAAAAATGTAAATGTTTGAGGGGACCAGGTTTGTTTGGATTTTTTGTCGTTTGCGCAGTGAGTTGGCATGCCACACTATACGCTGTGGTTGAGATTTCATGCGGCGGTGCATCTGTTAGTGATTACAGGGAAGCATTGAGTTCAAATGGAACAGTGAAGCCCCCCCCCCCCATCTCAACGGCCTCCCAAACGCCCTGCCTTCCTTTTACTGAGCTCTATCGCTCTCTATTGGGTTCATTAAATCTAAACCTGAAATGCTGGTCTCTGCTTGCTGCGCTTCCAGGCGCAGAAGCATGGACGTGGGTAAACACCATTGTGGATAACTAATGCAAAGACGCACACCTTTATTTTTTATCATGTATTTTTTGCAACAGATGGGATAATACGGGATATGGTGCTGTGCATTGCCGGTTCTGTGCTTGGCTGACAGTGCATCAGTAAATACCCAGCAGTTTTAATGGGTGAGATGTATGCACGCCGTACGTAACGTCCTGTCCTGCGTGTGTCCGGCAGTTCTGCCCCACAAAAGCAGAAGCAAGGCGCAGCGCGGCCAAGATCGCCCTGATGAACTCCGTCTTCAACGAGCACCCCTCCCGCCGCATCACCGACGACTTCATCGAGAAGAGCGTGTGTGAAGCGCTGGCCTCCTTCAACGTGAGTGCTGGGCCGCAGCATGAGGGCAACCAAGGGGGGTGCGAAGGACTGAGGTTGTCTGCATGACGAGTCGTGGTGCCGCCGCGGTGCCGCCGCGGTGTTCGCTATCTCTATTATTATTTGTTCCTGCATCATCATTGGTCGTATTTTAGGGGCGAAACTTGACTTACAGAAGGGCAGTGAAAAGGTAAATCATGGTAATTAGAGGCACAATAAAGGGTTGCCTTGCAGCCAGGTTGTCGAGCAGTTTTGTGTTCCCTGGCATGGGCTCACTGTGCACACTGCGCTTAATCACACCCATCCAACCTGCTTCCTAGGACTATTTCTGTGGAGATGGGTCTGACTGTGCTGCTCATTCGTAGGGTAACAGAGAAGAGGCTGACAATCCCAGTACCGGAATTGGGGCCTTCCGCTTCATGCTGGAGTCCAACAAGGGAAAATCCATGCTGGAATTCCAGGTAAACGCCTGTTCCCTTGGTGGAGAAATCCATGGTTAGATGATGGTTAGAAAAATGAATTTGTCGTTCTCTACATGGAACCAGCTAGATGTGTTTGGAGACAAGCCCTTATTTCCGAGGAGACCGGTGTGTCAGGATAGTCTAGGCTTCATCTGAACTACTTCCAATACGATAACCCATAATAAATAATCCAGTACTCTACAGAAGAGAGGAAAGGAACCTGCAAGAAAAAAAAGGTGAAAAAACTTAGAGCAAACAGGATGAAGATAAGAAACCTGAATCTGTGCATGGGTCTAAACTAGTTTTGGATGCATCTGTTCTGATTCGAAGACCTTTCTCTGTGCTACTGAATGCTGGAGAAGAACCTAATATCAGTGATGTGAGTTTAGGACATAGTTTGGACCAAAAATTGACGAGGACAGCATGTGGAACTGGCAAAAAATCTGAACTTTATTTTGGGCGGTTTTTCAATCATTGTTTTTCATTCAACAGTTTGAGCCAAAAAAACATCCAACCCACTCATCTAATATATGGATCGGGTCTTGCCAAACCATTGCTCGTGATTTGGTTTTTGCGCAGTCCGACAAAATAGGCTCAGAAATTGTAGTTTCTTTTATTTTTGGATGTCATTGCTGAGGAGGTGGAGTTAAATGCGAATAGTTTTTCTCACTGGTTATGGCAAAAATGGGAGGGTCCAGCTGATTGGACCTCCATCAGTAAGGTGAGTGATTGGGGTGTGGTCAAAATCCATCCCATGTTGTTGATTGGGTGTTTCTTTCAGGAGCTGATGACGGTCTTCCAGCTGCTTCATTGGAACGGCAGCCTGAAAGCAATGAGGGAGCGGCAATGTTCTCGCCAGGTAAGGTCCCGCCCCAGACGGTCCTGGTCAGCACAGGCGAGGGGCAGTGAAATAGTGAGGAGAACTGAGAACTGTGTGTATTGCATATTAATGGGTGGATTTGACCAATTCAACCGACCAGAGGTGTTTTCTTGAGTTTTTTTGGCTTGTGACTCGGTGCTGCTGGAAAGTTCTGCTCTTGTCTGTTTTTCTCGTCCACGATCGTGATATTTAAATTCATTTTGCTGTTCCTAAGAACGTTAGCCTTAATGATATTTGTGATATTACATCGCTCCTTATATCCCACTCAAGCTATATATTTTGGCTGAGGAAAGTATCCCTTGTAATCAAATGTCATCAGCAAGAATGTATCGGCGCCTCAATTATATTCTTTTCCACATGGGCCAAAACTCTGCTTTGCTCAGTTCGCTGAGGGTCTTGATGAAACATTATATGGTGCTGTAGTCTCTTATGTCATGTCACGCTTTAGACTTTTCTAAACCACACTGCATGGAATCGTTTCTATCCGTCCCAAGTATTTCCCAGTGTTTATATTCAATCCCTTCTTATGGTCGCTATGTGAAATATAGCATTCAACATCTGTAGTTACTCTAAATATTTTCCTTGATATTGTTTGTCAAGGTATGTGTATAATTAATTTAGAAAAGAAAATCACTGGAAGTATATGGTATGCATTTGTGATTGTCATGCTTTTTTAAAATGACATACTTTTTTTTAAAATTGAAAACAAGTTCCTGGAATGTTCTGAAGAATCAAAGAACTAAAGTTCAAAGTTAATTAACTCTCGCCCTGAGGACAGGAAGAGCCCTTAAAATGCCTTATCACTCTGAGGAGACACTATTTTGAACACAACCCAAACCAAGAGGAGAACTTTTCCCCCCTCTGCAAATGGATGAACTAGTCACTATCTTTAATAAAATTGTATGGACATATGTCAGGGTAATTGCCGCTTAGCATACATTTTTGTGGCTTATTTTTAATTTGGTGCAGTTTTTCATCAGTCACACACAGCTTTCGTTAATTGTGTCCCCTGGCTGATTAGCTATTCCTTTTCATCTGGCCTCTTTTATCTCTGTAGCTGGCTATGGCTAGTTGGGGTATATTGCTGAAGTCAGCCAGAGGAATGGTCTCTGGGGTAGGGTAATGAGTTGTAAAATACTATGGATTTGGTTTCCAACAGTAAAAAAACGTATTGCTGACTGACTGTGTTTTAGCCTGTCTGCCTTAACTGTTTTTTTTTTTTTATTGTCTGGAAACATTGTAAGGTTATTTTTGATCTTGAAATGTTTTACTTGGTATGTTCATCAGGGCTTAATTCTCTTGCAGCTACATGTTTTGTACGTTATGAGTTGCTTTAAACTGCTTTAGGTTCAAGTTCAGTCATAATTGCTTAACAGTTTTGGGTTCAACATTTGATCTTAATAAGGCTTTAATTCAGTTCAGTCATAATGAGCAAATACTACGTTCTGTTTGTTGTCAGCGTCTGGTACCTCGGCTTTAACCGTCTATGTTCCTATGAGGATGACTAGAGAGAATTCTCCATAATTGTTTCTCTGAAACACAGTTATGTCAATAATAAAGTGTGTGTGCGTGTGTGTGTGAACATTCCCATCTCTCTGTGGGTACCACCACCTCTCACTGGCTTAGACACTATCGACTGGTAAAATCAAGTGACTGAGGTTCTGTTGTTGGCTGAGCAGGAGGTGCTGGCCCACTACTCCCACCGGGCGCTGGATGACGACATGCGCACCCAGATGGCCACCGATTGGGTGAACCGGGAGCAGAGCGTGGCGGGCACCATCTCCCGGGAGCTGGGGGCCATCGAGCGGGAGTTGGAGGAGGCCCGGCTGGCCGGTCGGGAACTGCGTTTCCACAAGGAGAAGAAGGACATCCTGATGATCGCGGTGGGCCAGTTAGGCAATGCCAACGCCGCCACCCTGCCCTCCAGCTGCTGAATCCGGGCTGGAGGGAGGAGTCAAACACATCCCCCACCTTCATTTACGATTGTACCGGGCAGCGCTGTAGTCATAGGCAAATCCAAGATTTGAAGAAAAAAAAAAAAGAGTCTCCCATCGATCACTTTGATATATCAATAATAATCGTTTTGATTCGTTTTGAAATTTGTGCACGAAAGTAATCTTAATTATACTCAATGCACAATTCAATAACATACCTCAGATGCTAGGGTCTGTCTCTGAACGATTACCTGCCTTAGACTCAAACTATTGCTGAACCAATCTCAGGTGGGTTGAACGTAATCCCCAGTGAACCCCAGAGTGGAACAATGTTCAAAATCAGAGGTGTTTTAACCATAGATGCTAATTAAATCGCTGATTTAATGTATTTGGGAAAGCATCCAGGAAGTTCCATCGTACCAGCATGCACTGACTCCCCATATCACTCCTACAAGGAATAGGTAGCTAGGAGCAACAGTTTTTTTCAGGTGCAACCTTAGACTGGTACTAATTCTAGAAACACATAGTTGGCAAAATTAGACAATTGAGGATCGCATTTAGGCCATCAGGCTTCGCCCAAATAAAAAATATCTAAAGCAGGAAATTAGAATAATTTGTAAATGTTTCCTTTTTTAAAACAAAGAAGCTTTTACACTCGCAGTTGTCCTATTTTTCGTGCTTGGGTGGGTCAAATGTGTTTTTACTGCGTTTTTACTCTGGTTCTAATTTTATTTTAACACAGTGTTTAACCCTTTTTTACTTTTATGGACAGTTTGTTAACACGTCATCTTATGAAACTGTAGCATTATTTGTTGAACACAAAATGCTTTGAAGTATCTGCTGCGTGAAATTAGGCATTGCATAACATATATAACTTAAGTGTTCTCATTATGACGCCTTCACAGATCTAGGCTGGGACCAAATCATAACTTTGGCTGGTTGTCAAAGTTTTGATTTGTTCCCAGCCTTGATTTCTCATTGTTTACCAACTTTGTTTTTGATAATGTATAACACAAAAGCCATATCAATTTATATCAACAAGTGCAATCCATAGTGTAATTTTAGTCTGGGGGAGAGAGCCTGGATTCAAACTGTTTTTATACGATTTTATTGTTCTTGATATTATGCCATTTTAAGGGTGTAATTACAACGTCATGTACTTGTTTTTGTATTTTCAATGCTTATTTTTTTACACAGACTTTCACGTTAAATCTACATTTATGTACACAGGTTCAACTTCACATTGTATGTTCAGTTTGGGTTTTTAGCTGAATTCTCTTTAAAAATGTTACCAGGAATAGTCTCCTTTTAAAAATGTTTTTACACACAATGTAAAAACACTCATTTTAAGCGACATACTTTTAGTCGCAACTAAAATAATTTCAAGCCTATTTTAAGGGGTAGAGAAACGCCATTGTTTTTCTCAAATTTTTTTGAACGATTTATGAATTATCTGCATGTTTGACTGAATTAAATGTTGTTGTTTTTTACAAAACAGAAACAATTTTTTTGTTATTTACATCTATCATGTGTATTTTATACCAGCTATTTTTCAATTGTAGCTTTTTTTTACTCAAAGTAGGTTTGTACATCGAGTATAATAAAGCAGTCAATAACGTTGCGAATTGTTGTTTTTATTATTGTAGCAAATCTTACACATAACAAAACATATAGGTCCATGAAATATATTATACACAAATAGTTTAAGTAACAAATGTGTATTTTATGGTAAATAATAATATGCGAGTGCAATATCCGGTACCTAATGTTTTTGTGACCTTCTTAAAATGGCTGCGTGCTCATGTTGCCTCACTTGTTCGCGCTTCAAGCGGAAACCTCCAATATCCCATAGTTAACTTCGTTTCTACACTCGCACGCCGACGCATTAACGCAAGGCTGACAACATGGCGGACGTACTGGACCTACATGAAGCCGGGGGAGAGGATTTTCCTATGGATGAGGATGGTAATGATAACATTTTATACACAAGGGACTTGAATGAGAAAGTTTTTATCGACATCAATTATTTGTAGTGTTAATTGCCGTCAATAACAGGTTTGTTCGTGGAGTTAACCCATAGTGAAGAACTGGGCCTCTATCCGTTTGTAGCAAGCTAGCCATCTCTAGTTTTGAACTAAACGTTCTCAGTTAGATACGCGGTGGGGAAATAATCTAGAAATGCGTACCGTAAGTTCATTAATTTCCATTGCGCTACTATGCAATTACTTAATTTGGTTTGTACGGCTTGTGTGTTTGCACACACAGTAACGGGGTTGCTTGTTTCCAATACTCAGTAATTTGCTTTGTGGTTTGTAGCTGGTTTTGTAGTTTTGACTTTGTTTTGTGCTTGGGTCTTCTTAACAAGCTGATTTAATATATTCTGTAAATTTCTGTGACGTTTAGATGGTAATATCCTGTAACTCTTGTTTTAGAGAGCATCCACAAGTTAAAAGAAAAGGCAAAACGGAGAAAAGGACGAGGTTTCGTATCGGGTAAGTTTCGAGTACAGGAAACTGAGTGGAAACGAACTCGTATATGAAACTGGCTTGCAGAAAGTTTTGAACCATCCCCCCCTCAATACAGATGAAGGAGCTCGGTCCAGAGTGAGAGAGGACTATGACACAGTGGAACAGGACGGGGATGAGCCGGGACCACAAAGGTGTAAGTTTCAACAACCGGGGTATTAAAACCCTGGTCTTCGCGGGCTTCGGTGTCGGTCTGCCCCTCGAGTAGCGTCCGATTCTCTCCTGGAGTCATCGTCCTCGTCGGTCAATGTTTCGTCCTATGGATCGGACTAGTTTCTCTAAAAAATACATTTACTGTCGGCCTGTGTTGTGTACATCTGCAGGTAAAGGGGTTGGTTGATTAAAACGTTTCCAACCAACGGCAGTAGGTTTGCCCACGACTCGCTTCGTATTCAGGAGAACTTGTTGGTTCTGAACACAATAGAAGTGCCTCAGTCCTGTCCCCATTACCTAGCCTTGCATTCAGTGTTATATTTCAGCTGTAAGGCACAAGAGTCGCTGTTATAGGGCGTTGGGCGCGACACAAAGCTGTTTTAATGGTGCCTGTATTTACGGCATAGTACCGACTCGTAGCGTTTTGAGAAACGTTTATTTTTCCCTTTGGGTAATTAACACTGGCACATGAAGACTCTCAAGCCGCTCGATTGTCACGCCACCTTCGGGAATGAAGTGTCTGAGTCCGTAGCCGACCGCGTGCTGCTTCGTTGTTGCCCCTGACAGCTGTGGAGGGCTGGATCCTGTTTGTGACGGGAGTTCACGAGGAGGCGACGGAAGAGGACCTCCATGACAAGTTTGCGGAGTTCGGAGAGATCAAGAATCTGCACCTGAACTTGGACCGCAGGACAGGCTACCTCAAGGTAAGGCCTTGCTGCTGTAGGTAATGCACAACACATAATCACACTCAATGGCATGTCTTGGTTTTAAATGGTTAAGCCCAAACTACAACACGAGATTCATATACTTGGTACACCATTATCACAAGAAATGGCTAGTGGCTATTGCAGGGACTTGAGTTGTTTTTTCTTTTCTTCTCTCTGTTTACTTGTGTGTGTATATATATGCCGGCCATAATTATTCGTACCCTTGTTAAATATAATTAAACATTCAAAAGGGGAAAAAAAATACCCTCAGAGAGACGGTGTCAATGTTTTGTCTGGAGATTTGTAAAAAGCTTCTGGAACTTAGGATATAGTCCCTGTTTCATTGTAGTATATAAGCAGGTAACAGTGGCAAGGAAGTCCATCAGTAACTACATCATGCATTTCGACTGTAAATCCTGATTTCAACAGAAGGTGGCAACAGTGTACCAATTAAACTAGCCAGTGGTGGTAGGTGAGGCATGATTGGTACTGTGGGAACGCCTATATTGAGTGTCGTGGAAATGACCCGATGTCGTTTTAAAAGGAACATTGATTTGTAAATAGACGTGTGTCTTGTTGTGCCCCGGTTGACTGATGCACGTTTTTGTTTTGTTTTGTGTCATTAGCGTGTTCTCTCTCCTCTCTTGATGGTAGGGTTATGCGTTGGTGGAGTATGAGACCTACAAGGAGGCCCAGGCTGCCATGGAGGGCTTGAACAGTCAGGACATGATGGGTCAACCCATCAGTGTGGACTGGGGCTTTGTGAGAGGACCCCCTAAGAGCAAACGAAGGTGACCTCCGCCGGCTGGCCGGTCGGTTAGCCGTCATGGGGTTTAGCTGGCTTGTTATACTGCTGGAGAGGCTGTTGCACATTTTGTGACCTTGCATTCGTTGTTTGTTTGTTAGGGGAAACGGGGATAATTCACTCCCCATTTGTATCTGATGAAGGCAATGTTATCAATTCTTTTAATCGTAAAATAACCTGTGCCCAGGTTAAGTGTTGGTTTTGTTTTTAACGGATTCTAACGTTCTTTTTCATCAGGGGTGGGCGCAGGCGCAGCAGAAGCCCAGACAGAAGGCGGCGCTGATTCCCGGCCTCACTGTCTAAGACTGCAGCTGTTGACAGCGTGTCCACGGTTCAATAGAAGAATGGCGAGAAGCCGAGTTTTTAATAGGGTGGCAGTCGCTTCTGTCTCCTGGGTGGTTATCTTAGTACCTTTGTCTCGATCTTCAATTCGAGATCTCACCAATGTGCTGTGTTAAGAGTGGGTTTCCTAATTTTATTCCTTCAGAAGTTTGTTTCTAAATGCACCGTTGTGCTTGCAACACATTTAAAGAGAATATAAGGGTCAAATTTCCTGCCATCTATTTTACTGTTGGAGAGGGTAGCATTGCTTATGTGGTGTCTGCCACCAGTTATGCTGCTTGACAAAAATTAACATTCAGGACCAAAGTGGCACATTACTACTTTCCTCTTAATACAGTATTTTTGGAACGTAAGAAAAATATTGAGCCTGTGTGGTTTTGTTCAGAACATTTGTTTGAAATTCTCCAGTGTTTGCAGATTTTTATAAAATGCAATGGTTTTGTTTTACGTGACTTGGTAAATTAAATGTCTTTTTAAATGGTTGGTGCTGTTTTGTCTGGTTTTTACCGTATTAGAACAAATGTTGAATACTCCAAATCAAATTATTTTGAAAATGTTTGGTTTAGCTCATATTTAGCCTTAATTAGTGTGGTTAATGGGTAAAACGCATTTTGTCTCATGCTCATTCTCCATGGCTAAGTATATTAAACACTCACTTCGTGAAGATAAGTCAGCTTTCAAAGGAGAGGTTTTATGCCCCAAAAGCCAGAACTTATGGTTTTGTGCACATCTGTGCTTTTTTTTGCTAGTTGAGCGGAAAAATTTACTTCAAGCTGGTTTGACTAGTTCTAGCCAGTAGTCAGGATGATATGCAGACGCTTTCAGAAAGCTGATAAATGACAATGACGTGTAGGAAGGCAGTGTTACGTTATTGAGAAGGCTTTGTGGGTCAAACTGACCCTATATTTTTACAGTGAGTTTTTGACTTGCATGACAGTTAAATTGCTTGCTGCTTTAATAAATTGTCATATTTAAAAATGATCCAATGTGATGTTAACTCCTTTCATTTGTGAAGAGCCTTTTGAAATAATGGTCCAGCAGCTGGTCTTTCTCAATGTAAGTTTATTTTAAAGGCATTCTTAACTGATGGCCTACTTCTTATTTACCAATGACTGTCTTAGGCGGGCGAATTCGCTCGTAAACCTGCCCAGTTTTACAGCATTGATATAACGTCAGTGAGATGGTGGTCTTGTGTTTGCTCTGAGAACAGCAATTTGCTGTCCAGCTGAAAACTAGCTCGGACGGAGACGGTGTATTCTACGAATCATGAAGTACAAGAGGCAAGAAGTTGTTAGAAAGCGCTAAAAGTGTATTTTAAAAATGAAAGGAATATTGTTTAAAGGGGTGTGTCTAAGTCATGCGGACAGTGAGTAAGAGAAAGACCAACTGGAAAGGCAAGATAGTATGGTATAGTTTGCCTGTTGAACTTTTCCTGGAATGTAATGTCATTAAAAAGCATGCTTGCCCGCGGTCAGTTTGCTTGACTGTAAAGGGGAACGAGGGCCGTTGACGTCAGTGAGAGGTACAGCACAGAGTCGAGGATGTGGGCTGGCAAAAGCTGACCTAGGGGGCTGTAATGGGTGGCAAAGGGCTTCGTTGGGTCCGCAATCCTGCGGTCTCAGCCCGTCCCGAACCTGGATGAAGGACGCCTACGGGCACCTACACCTGCATGGTGCCCATGGATCTTGAGAAGAAGAAGTGGGAGAAGGAGGGCCATGATACCATCGTAGGCCAGGGTCCGTTTGGGCAATCTGCGAGTCTTTGGATAGTGAGAGGATCCAGATCATCTGTAGGAAAAGCCCCTGTGAACTTGTGAAGAGGTTACTCCGAACAGGGACTTGAGCTGGAGTGAAACCCAAGGCCCACTTGCTGTTTAGACACCAACGCAAAGTGCGGAGCCACAGTGCCACATTGTATAGACCATCTTGATCTGGGAATAAAATTTTAGTGATTAACGCCAGGGGGTCATTCTATAGAATTACAAATCTGTATGGATCGCTGATTGTAATATATTTATTCCGTGTCAAATTAAAGGTTCAAAACAACCAACAATTTATTGAAAAACTGGGTGACCTGTAAAAGTTCTGTAAATTAAAAAAAAAAAATCCTGATAAAACTTGTGGACGTTATTCATATTTTGTTTTCTAAAACAGTAAAAACTATTTTAAAACCCCGATTTCGCGATGCATCACGTTCAACAAACCAGGCCAGCTTACATTGTTCTCGTTAAGATTTCCTATCTAATTTTAAACTGACAGTCCAGTATTAACGCACATTTACTGTTTAATATCTGGATTCACTGATATATATATCATATATTTCGCGAAATATCAGCCAGACTGAGCAAGGCTAAAACCTCTAGGGACTCAGAAGTTTAAGTTACCGGTGACATCATCCTTGTGTTAGGCTTTTTATGCCGTGGTGTCTATCGGTCGTCAATCAACGTCGCAGAATCGAAACGATAGGTTTACGAAAACGTATTTTCTTTTATGTAACCAATCGCCGTGCAAAACGTCTATATTTTCATTTTAATTGGATACTTGAGCCACTGGGCAGGTCAAGAAAATTGACAAAATATACTCAACGACTACTTATCGCATTCGATTGTTATTGGCTGAGGAGTGTTGAACATATTATAGACCAATAATAATCGGATGCGTTGGAGTTGGTGAAAAGACATTGTCACCTATTTAACCCACCAATCCGCAGTTGCGCTTGGAAACACAGCCCGACGATTGGGCGTGTTTTCTGTTCAGCTATCCCAATCCAACGGCCGAATATTCACCTGCAGTGAATGAATATTGGTTTCGTCGAGGGCCAGTCATATCAGTTATGTGATTGGCTAAAAAGAGACGATGGCTTCTATAGGTAGGCGGTTCTTAAGAACGCCTGGTTGACATTGTTGTTATTATGAGTAACTAAGAATTTACTTTAGATTATTTTTAGATATCATTATATCGTTTCATATGCTCCAGGATTACTATAACGGTAGATATAGAAGTGATATCGAAACCGTGGAAGTTACAGTTTGAAATTAGCCTTGAGAGACGGTCGAGGGGATGAGAATCAGAACACTGAGGCCGTTCGAGCAAGGTAAGTAGCGGTTTATGTGGTCTGTAACCTCAGAAAGAGTTCTGTCAGCTTTTTAGTGGCCTAAATCAGACTCCAAAATAGTTGCGGAAGGGGTTCACGGTGGCTCATTTTAGAATACTAAGTCGACAATGGGAACATTGGCCTTATCAATAGGCAGAATATATGTTGCTTTATATATCAGGGCGTGTTGGACTAGCCAGACGGCAGATCACGATACACCGTTCGATGTATAGCTAATAGTTCGCTGCATTGACTGCGTATTGTGGCTATATATCTTAGCTTGCTAGCTAGGTAATTACGAACTTAACTATACCTCTTCTCGTTAAGGCCGGTTTTGCTGATGTTCGTTATATTACACCTGCAGCCACACTACTTGTAGTCTCTTGGTTATATAAGTCTAGACTGGTGATGTTGCGCTTGTTCTAACATTTTTTAAAGGATAAGTAATAAAAACTGTCTTTATCGATATTCGGATTGCCTACCTTTTAACAATAAATTCATGACATTCATTCCTAATTCCAAACTGAGAATATGGCCATGTCATGAGAACCTACCACAACTAGTTGCCTAGTTAGCTAAGAATAGTTATCGATAAAATAGTTACATAACTGGCTTGTAGCTATTAAAACGAGAAACGGTGGCTACGTGGTTCCAGAAAATCTAGCTGCGTTAACACACATTTATGAATGTATCAAAGTAATGTATGGGTTCCTTCTTTCCAAATCCGGTTTACGTCTGATTTATGTTTTATTAAATGTCACACGTGTGTCACAACTTTGGCGACCGTGTTGACTCCCCTGGCTGCCGATATTCAGTAATGTCACACGAGAACATTCTTAGGGTCTAGAAAGAAAACGTTGTCGTAGGTACAGAGTTCACGGGGTATAAAATGGTATCGGAACAACGGCAAATGCCTGCGAAGTTCAAGGCGTTCGTTTATTCTTGTAAATTGTTTATTTAACGGTACACTCGTTCAACGTTGGAGTCGCTGTATGTGGGCATTGTCACGCTTGAAAATTCCGTATTAAACAATGTGCTCGAGCAATAACTAAAGAGGCGTGCTGTATCTTATAAGTAATTCACGATAGAGAATATAACGTACAGTCCCCTTGTAGTTCATGGTCAGCAGAGGCTGTAGAAGTAAATGGAAGGTTTCTGTTGTTCTACGTGAAAATGTCTTGTGGTCTGTTTAAACCCCTGAACCATCATATCCAGACAGCAGGCTGGCTCAGTCCACAGTATATAGATTTACTGCGCTCGTACAGTGACCGAGAGCTCAGTCCTCTCAGTGGGCTGACTGACAACCCTATAACCCGGGGATAGCTTTACCCTTTGGCTTCAATTATTCAACCCTTTATTAAGATCTTTTGTCAGCATTTTGTCCCGTTTGAGCAGCCAACCTGAAACGAGAAACTAGGACAGGTAAGCACGTGCTTTTATGGTTTCAGGGCTTGCATTCTGTGTGGGATCACACAGTGAGACAGTTCATCTGTGTGGTGGGCACGCCAGTGACCTTACTAAATTCCTGTGTGTGTGTGTGTGTGTGTGTGTGTGTGTGTGTGTGTGTGTGTGTGTGTGTGTGTGTGTGTGTGTGTGTG
>JAOYSI010003216.1:4400-14888 GCA_025775065.1 Hiodon alosoides
ATTAAGCGGATACATTCACTCAAACAGATTTATTAAGCCAAACAGATACATTCATCCAAACATATTAATTTAGCCAAACGTATAATCACCATCCAAACTGATACATGGCCCCCAAATTGATACATTCATTCAAACTGATACATTCATCCAAACTGTTACATCCATCCAAGCGAATACATTCACCCAAACAGATTCATTAAGCGGATACATTCACTCAAACAGATTTATTAAGCCAAACAGATACATTCATCCAAACATATTAATTTAGCCAAGCAGATAAATTCATCCAAACAGATTCATTAAGCGGATACATTCACTCAAACAGATTTATTAAGCCAAACAGATACATTCATCCAAACGGATACATTCATCCAAGCGGACACTCACCATCCAAACTGATACATGGCCCCCAAATTGACACATTAATTCAAACTGATACATTCATCCAAACAGATACATTTAAATTGATGAATTATTATTAGACTCTAATGGGGATAATGGGTATAGAGCCATTTGTGTATCATTTCAGATGTCCTGTGTTTCTGTTTGTGCTGAGGGCCGAGGTAAAGCTTTACATTTCAAACAACAGGGGTCATCTACGAACACCATCACTCTTACTGCATCAGTTTACAGCAAGTGTAGGTTATACTCAGTGTCAGGTTGTTTTTTTTTACTATCCTTTTACTAAATGTTCCTGAGATTAGTTTCATGTCTCTGAGAAAGAGGCTGATTGAAAATGTCAAGGTGAGTATCCTGTGCTGTCGGGTTTTAGCCAGACTGAAAGGACCTCCAAATACATTAAGTGCCCAGTGGTGTGCTGTCTTTTAGAATATGTCAAGTTAATGCTTTTGTCTTTTAAAATTCAAAGAGTAATGCTGGGACAGCATCATTTAAGATCTACTACAGGCTAAGATTTGAGCATGTCTTAAAAATGTTTTTAGGTGTTTAGTATTTCTCCGGTCCAAAGATATTTGAAGTTAATCTCATAATACCTGATGTGTATGCATAAATGTGACCTGTTTGTATGAAACTGTATCCGTGACTTAATTAATGAAGGTATATTGAGGATATGGAATGTTTAATTGTTTAATTCTGGGATGTTTGCCTGACTGGTTTACTAGTGTTTTGCTTTTTCCTGGAGTTAAGCTCATACTCTTCCTTATAACCCTTGGAGCCAAATACACTGGATTTAACTTTTAAAACCCTAACCATATCCTAATCTTGACTGAAATTGATTTGGAATTTTTTTGCATTTAAAAAACCCCCAAAATAAACCATTTCTTCTTTTTCGTTTCTGTAGTGTTACGTTAGCAGCATAACGTGAATTGGCCTTGGGGTGCGATTTGAAGTGTAAAGGATGACTTTGCGGTGTAATAAGGGGATTTACAGTACGGGTTGAGAACACACGCAAGCAGCACTTAAACCTAATGAATGTGTTCGGATTGTCGCACGCTCTGACTTCTGCGGCGTGCTGATTAGCATGCTGCCTTTGTCCCAGCCGACGATCCTAAATATAGCAAACGCAAACACGCACGCTGGACCACCTCTGCCTGTTCGCCCTGGCTTTCTCTAGCCTGCTCACTAACCAGAAAGGCTCTCGCTCAGAGCTCGCTTACCCCTTACTTAGCCCCTCGCTCAGAGCTCGCTTACCCCTTACTTAGCCCCTCCCTCAGTGCTCGCTAACCCCTTACTTAGCCCCTCGCTCAGAGCTCGCTTACCCCTTACTTAGCCTCTCCCTCAGCGCTTCTGTTCAGTCTGTTCAACTCTCAAACGTCTTTAGAGTCCATCGATATTCTCCCATTATGGAACCACACAAATGAGCATGTTATCGATATTAACAGCGTCATGAGTGATTGCAGTTCTCAGTACATCACGCTACACTTCGGTTTTAGTTATCAATAGCCAGTCTGCTAAACAACAGTGGCTTCATCTCCGTTTTCTACTCCTTTTATTTTTATTATTTTAACTGATCATTGTAGAAAGACTAACGTAGTATGATTTTCCCCATTTGTAAAGCCAGACATATGCCAAAACAATTCAGTTTTAAGTGCATTACTTGGGTACAACAGCATAGCCCTAGATGGGACCTGCAATCTTCAGTCCAAACCAAAATCAACTGTAGACCGCTCTCCACCTTGCCAGTAAAAGATTTCCAACTTCATCCAAGCATACTGTGAGTACAGCTTTTGGCTTTGCAAGTCTCTCTGAATAATAATGATGATGCTGTTTTTAATGCACATTCTCAACGCTGCAAAAATAACAACAACAAAAAAAACTCTACATGGGTAGTCCTGGACAACCTAACACATCTTCGGTTTGTCCTGACCTTGGAGATCAAAGAACTAGCGTTCTCATTATCTTAAAAGAGGCACATATTTATTTTAAGCCCTTTTTCTTAAAATGTTAACCCGTAGTTGTGTATTTATTTATTAAGTGCAAAGCTGTCACCTATTACTCTGCAAATACTTGCATTAGGAAGAGGTGGGAATTGGTGGTCGAATGCAGACAGGGAAAGTCGTCAGTGAGGAGCTGGGGATTTTTACTTTAAAATGTACCTCAAAAATTTCAGGCATCTTTTTCGTTAGAAAAAACGATTCTGGGGCTCACGGCTGAGGGTCCACCCTTCCAGAATACTGCACCATCCTGCTTATTTAGTCTGCACCATCCTGCTTATTTAGTCTGCACCATCCTGCTTATTTAGTCTGCACCATCCTGCTTATTTAGTTCATTTCATCATAAATCTTTCCGGTAATATCTTGACGGTGAGAAGATTCCGTTAAACACATTTTTTATTTCTTTAGAATTGAGAAGAAAGAGACACTTAAAGTCTCACATTTATTCAGCTGCTGGGGGAACAGTGGGAAACAGGCGATTCCCTTCTGATTCTGACCCAGCCCCCCAACACCAACATTTAGGAAGTACCTGCCGTCTCTCACTCTCCCCGATAGCAGCAGTTTCTGTCTCAACCCCCAACCCCCCATGACCTGTCAAAAGGAGAACCCTAGCCCAGTCTGCAGGGTGTGATGTCACCTTTGTGGAGGTTTAGCTTCAAAACCTGCATGCCGCTAAATGCCATATAAGGTGAGGAAAGCAATGTCTCTCCGGTCATTTTTCGGTAGAGTAGTTACAGCTACAATCGAGGGTCCTCAACGTGATTGTT
Organism: Hiodon alosoides; assembly: GCA_025775065.1. Taxonomy (NCBI): domain Eukaryota; kingdom Metazoa; phylum Chordata; class Actinopteri; order Hiodontiformes; family Hiodontidae; genus Hiodon; species Hiodon alosoides. The sequence goes on from JAOYSI010003216.1 coordinate 7,561, forward strand.
ACAAAAAAAAGATTTTTTGAACATTAGGTTCTGTAACTCCTCAAACCATTAATAAAAATATACATATTTTGAATATTTGTTATCTGTACATGCTGACTGTACATGTCACTCGTAACAGTGCTTACTGCGAAGACAGAGTCCGTTAGCATAGGAACACATCTCACCCATCTTATCAATGATCAGCGATAAGCATCATGATGAAGCTGTAATTTGCGTGGCAATTGAGGAAAGATAATATTGCTTTTCACATCAAGGCCCATGGTGAATGAAGGCTTTAATTCATTTGGGCAGCATTGAGACAATGAATGCATTACTCCCACTGGGATACTAACCCTGTCAAGGTACCTGTCCACCATGTACCTGTCCACTGCGTACTTTCCCCGTACTGCCCCACAGTTACACTGCCCCGCAATACCCAACACTACCCCACAGTTCCAAACACTGCCACGCAGTTCCCAACACTCCCCTGTACGGCCCCACACTGTCCCGCACTGCCCCTCAGTTCACCCCACTGCCTCACAGTTCCCCACATTGCCCTGTACTGCCTCGCACTGCCCCGTGCTGCCCCACAATGGCCCACACTGCCCCACCCTGCCCGTACTCTCTCACACTGCCCCACAGTTCCCAACACTGCCCCGCACTGCCCAACACTGCCCTGTACTGTCCCGTACTGCCCCGCACTGCCCCACAGTTCCCTACACTGCCCCATACTGCCCCTGCTTCCCCACACAGCCCCATACTGCCCTACACTGCCCCACAGTCCCCAACACTGCCCTGTGTATTCTCAACACTGCCCCGTACTGCCCCGTACAGCCCTGCACTGCCCCGTACTGCCCCACACTACCCGGTACCGCCCTACACAGCCCCATTCTGCCCTACACTTCCCCACAGTTCCCAACACTACCCCGCACTGCCCCACAATGCCCAACACTGCCCCGCAGTTCCCCACGCTGCCCCGTACAGCCCTGCACTGCCCAGCACTGCCCGTACTGCCCCACAGTCCCCAACATTGCCCCATACTGCCCCACACTGCCCCCTACTGCCCTGCAGTTCCCCACACTGCCCCATACTGCCCCACACTGCCCCATTTGGACAGCACTGAGAGAATGAATGCATTACTCCCACAGGGATATTAACCCTATCATGGTCGTGGCCAGCTCCCCTGCAGTTTCCCACTTACGTCCACCACGTACCTGTCCTACTCCTACCTATCCACTGCATACTTCCCTGTACTGCTCCACACTGCCCCATACTGGCCCACACCGCCTCGCACTGCCCCTCACTGCCCCACAGTTCACAAGTATGCCACGCAGTACCCTACACTGCCCTGTACTGTCTCACACTGCCCCATTCTGCCCCCCTCTCCCCCGCACTGCCCCACAGTTCCCAACTCTGCCACGCAGTTTCCCACACTGCCCCATACTGCCCCGCAGTGCCACGTACTCCCCCACACTGCCCCACACTTCCCCACATATCTCAACACTTCCATGCAGTTCCCCAAATTGCCCTGTAATGCCTCGCACTGACCCGTACTCTCCCACACTGCCTCATACTGCCCTACACTGCCCACAGTTCCCAACACTGCCCAACACTGCCCCATCGTTCCCCAAATTGCCCCGTACTGCCCCACACTGCCCCACAGTTCCCAACACTGCCCCATACTGTCCCACACTTCCCCATACTGCCCTGCACTGTCCCACAGTTCCCAACACTGCTCCACTGTTCCCTACACTTGCCTGTACTGCCCTGCACTGCAGTTTTGCCCCGTACTCCCCTACACTGCCCCACAGTTCCCAACACTGCCCTGCACCGCCCCACAGTTCCCTAAACTGCCCCGTACATCTCCACACTGCCCCACACTGCCCCACACTGCCCAGTACTGCCCCATACTGCCTCACTCTGCCCCATTCTGCCCTGCACTGCCCCATTCTGCCCCACAGTTCCCACCACTGCACCGTACTGCCCTGTACTGCCCCACACTGCCTCATACTGCCCCACACTGCCCCATACTAGCTCTCACTCTCCCACAGTTCCAAACACTGCCCCACACTGCCCCACAGTTCTCAACTCTGCCCCGCTGTTCCCCACACTGCCCCATACTGCCCTGCACTGTCCTATACTGCCCCATACTGCCCCACACTGCCCCATACTAGCTCTCACTCTCTCACAGTTCCGAACACTGCCCCACAGTTCCCAACTCTGCCCTGCTGTTCCCCACACTGCCCCATACTGCCCTGCACTGTCCTGTACTGCCCCATAATGCCCCACACTGCTCCACAGTTCCCAACACTGCCCTGCACTGCCCCACAGTTCCCTACACTGCCTTGTACTGCCCCATACTACCCTGCACTGCCCCACACTGCCTCATCCTGCCCCACACTGCCCCATACTTCTCTGCTGTTTCCCACACTGCCCCGTACTGCCCTGCACTGCGGTTTTGCCCCGCAGTACCCTAAACTGCTCCACAGTTCCCAACACTGCCCTGCACTGCCCCACGGTTCCCTATACTGCCCCGTACTGACCCATACTGCTCTGCACTGCCCCACAGTTCCCCACACTGCCCCGCAGTTCCCAACACTGCCCCAAACTGCCCCATACTGCCCCGAACTGCCCCACAGTTCCCAACACTGCCCCGTATTTCCCCACACTGCCCCGCACTGACCCATACTGCCCTGCACTGCCCCACAGTTCCCCAGACTGCCCCGCAGTTCCCAACACTGCCCCGTACTTCCCCACACTGCCCCGTACTGCCCCACACTGCTGCACACTGCCCCATACTGCCCCACAGTTCCCAACACTGCCCCGTACTTCCCTACACTGCCCCACACTGCCCAGTACTGCCCAGTACTGCCCCACACTGCCCCATATTAGCTCTCACTCTCCCACAGTTCCCAACATTGCCCCGCTGTTCCCAATACTGCCCTGTACTGTCCTGCACTGCCCTGTACTTCCCCACACTGCTCTTTAGTTCCCAACACTGCCCCACACTGCCCCACAGTTCCCTACACTGCCTTGTACTGCCCCATACTGCCCTGCACTGCCCCACACTGCCCTACAGTTCCCCCACGCTGCCCGCACTGCCCAGTACTGCCCTTTACTGCCCCGTACTGCCCCACACTGCCCTACACAGCCCCATACTGCCCCACACTGCCCCACAGTTCCCAACACTGTCCCATACTGCCCCACAGTTCCCCACACTGCCCTACAGTTTCCCATGCTGCCCCACACTGCCCCACAGTTCCTCACACTGCCCCACAGTTCCCCACACTGCCTCATAGTTCCCTTTTCCCAGCGGGTCACAGAGGAAAGACCTTGTCGCACGGCAGTGATACGTGCAGATCCAACTCACAACCTTGTCCGAGGACAGTGCAGTCGGTCACCTGGCCTGACTCACCGCTATCGCCTGACACGCGTTATTATAAAACAGCAGACGGGGGAAAAGAGCTGCAGTGTTTAGTGTGCTAGTCTAACTTCCAGCTGAGGACTATTGTGAGGACAATAACAGGTAAAAGGGTTCAAAACATTGGTTCATTAGGACTATAAAGCCATGTTTGTTTGCCCCCCCTGTACTGATGCAACCTCACGCGTGCCCCCCACGCATCAATTTTGTCTCCCCCACACCTCACGCATGCCCCCCCCAACCACTGAGCTACAGCCTCACGCATGCCCCCCCCAACCACTGAGCTACAGCCTCACGCGTGCCCCCCACACCAAGGGGCTACAGCCTCACGCATGCCCCCCACACCACGGGGCTACAGCCTCACGCATGCCCCCCACACCACGGGGCTACAGCCTCACGCATGCCCCCACACCTCGGAGCTACAGCCTCTCGCGACATCGTTGGTACAGGACATCATTGGTACGCGGTCTCCCACCACCCTGAGTTCACCCGTAGTTAGATTTCTCCGCTCCTCCTGGGGCTCTGAGTCACCCACGCTTCGCCGATCTTTGGTATGCAAGGGGCTCTCCACAAAAAGATAATTGATGACATTTGAGCACCCGACGGATCGCTGACTTATGCTAATGAGGAGGATTAGTAATGAATCCTGCTAATCCAACAATTTCCTGTCGTGTTGTGAAGGAGAACTCTGGTGTAACGATCGATACTTTGATATAACGATTTATTATTGCAAAACACAGTCTGTTTAAATAAACGGGTAGTACTGATGCTATGTTCTATATTGATGTTACACTGGCCACACATTTTCAAAGTAACTAATTTGAACCGTCAGATTCACCATTGTGGAATGCATAGCTAGAAAGACACAATACTACCCGGCGTTTGCCCTGTGCTATATGAATTTTTAGGGTTAGATTCATGTCCACACTCATGCCCAAATTCTACAGGGTTAGGGGGGAGAAGTCCTCCCTAGGGTTAGGGTTAGGGGGGAGAGGTCCTCTCTAGGGTTAGGTTTAGGGGGGAAAGGTCCTCTGTTGGGTTAGAGTTAGAGGGGAGTGGTCCTCTCTAGTTTGTAACAAAATTAACTAAGATCGTGAGTTTGAGCATACAATGTTAAAGGGATGAATTTCCACTGGAATGTTTATTATCCAGTTTTAAAATGAGCATCTTTTTCTAACGATGACTTGATGTCTTGCTTGTTTCGGAAAGGACTCTGAGCAAATATTTGTCTGTGATTTTTATCAACCCGCTCCGCGTGTAAAGTGGATTCATTTCCCCGATAGAGTGAACCTGTCTGTATTAGTACATTCTTCATTCCCCAGCTGAATGGAGGAAAGCCTGGCAGTGTTGTGACAAGACTTTCACAGTCGGTGGGTGGAGTGCATTGGAAAGCTAGCCGTCTGATTTGTTTATTGAGCCCACATGCCCCAGACACTGCTCCAATCAAATTGAGCAACTGAAGTGGTTAATGAATATATATCCACAGCAGGAGAAGCAGAACATTGTGTTGCTTGAAAAACCTGATTAAATATGTATATAAACAGTCCCAGAAGAGCAGGATCTGCTCTGAATACACCAGTGCCGGTGGGTTTCTCTTCATTTCTCTGCATTTTTCGATTTGTGTTTCTGGGGTTCTCCGAGTTTCTCTATGCGTGTTTCTATGTTTCGCAGTTTCTCTATGTGTGTTTCTGTGGTTCTCTCTGTTTCTCGGTGCGTGGCCCTGTTTTTCTCTTTGCTTGTTTCTGTGGTTTTGTGGTTCTCTGTGTTTCTCTGCCCATATTACGGTGGTTCTCCATGTTTCTCTATGTGTGTTTCTGACACTTTTGGACAGTTTCCAGACACTTAATTATCACGGACATTGATGACATTGATGGTATCCCATCTGGTGATGTTTCTGCGTAATTATTGAAGCATGCTAGGAAACAAAATAGAGGTTACCAGTTGTCCAGGTGTGAGCATAGGGATTAACCATGGGATGGTTCCTAAACGGACACCGCATAAACATACTTAAAGTAAATATGGTGGGAAAACAGTCCTTTTGGCAAGGGCTGTGTAGCAGCCATTTCAGTTTCCACTTTCATGTTGTCTCCTAACTGATATCTGCGGCTTCTTAGCCAGCTTTTGTTTATTTTATTTTTCCCTGGAAGAAACTGACTCGGTTACATAACACTTCCGTCATGAGTTCCAAAGGGTCCCGGCTGACGAAGGGGTGGGGTAAGCAGCAAGCCTCTGATCGCTCCAGTTTGTTTGGGTTCTCACTGCTCGCCAAGCAGCTTGTGAGAGAGCGGATGCGGCCCCCTGCTGAAAATTTAAATCTCAACAGTGAACTCGGCAAAATTTTCCCCTGCGGAGGAGAGCATCTGCTCAACGAGTTGCTGGTCTCAGAGGTGAGGAACGTAATGGCAGACACTGCGTTTGGACAGAATAAATCACGTGACATGCAGAATCAGACCTGTGGTTTTTAACTCTAATCATCATCTCAAAGAAAGTTGAAACCTGTATGCCTGCAGCACTAATTAATTAATTTACATTTAGTTTTTGCTATGATGAATGATGAACTATGTTACTTACCCCTTAAGATAAGAGTTACTTTTTAACTTTTTAAGGAAGTGCGTATGATACCTTAAGCCACAATGTTACCCTGGTTACTTGAGCCCTGTCTTCTTTGGTTACAAAGGAACCCAGCAGCCTTAAATGTGTGACTCAGTATTGACCAGGACCTGCCCAGAAGGCGCCCCAACCCCGAGTATAGGGAGGCAGGGAGGATTGGGGAGATTTCCAGCAGGCCTAGTCCCTCTGACAGCTCCCAGGTTACCACTCAGCTCTGGGTTCCTGTGCAAAGTATATCCCTGAAATGACTCTGACACACAAGTCCATGGAGGGCAGTAGCTAACGGCGAAGGCTGGCAAAGTTAGAGGCTGAGGTATTTGATGGGAGGGGGGTTGGAGCTCACCCCATTCAGGCACTGAGATGATTCCTCTAGAGAAGGCGGACTAATTAGGCCTGCCTCTTTCTCACTTTCCCCCCTGGTTTAGGGTATTTATTAAAAGGAGAAAGGAGAACAGGGATATTTAAGATTCATCCCCCGGTGGACCGTCAGATGGGGCCGGTAGCCCCGGGGCCTTTTCCAATCAGACCGTCAGATGGTCATCCTGAGCAAGTCCAGTTCAGAGCAAAAAGTGTAACACACTGCAGGAGGTGACATTAACACAGCTCGTCTGAATATCTCTTTCCCATCTCGTTACCATGGTAGTTCCAATAATACAGCACCAGTCCAATTGACAAAACGGCTTACATAACCATTGCCAAGTCCTGTTTCCTACACAAGAACAGCCCTCTGGTTCCACCAGATAGACTCCCCTCCTCTCCCTGCTCTCTTGGGCTGTTCAGCATATTTTTTATACTCTTTTTAAGAGTCATTAGTAGTGCTATGTGTGCTATCGAGCGGCACTCGTGGTTTCAGTGTTGCCCTGTTCTCTGACTGCAGGAGGAGTTAGCGCACATGGTTTCAGTTTTGCCCTGTTCTCTGACTGCAGGAGGAGATAGCGCACATGCTTTCAGTTTTGCCCTGTTCTCTGACTGCAGAAGGAGTTCGCACTTGTGGTTTCAGTGTTGCCCTGTTCTCTGACTGCAGGAGGAGTTAGCGCTTATGGTTTCAGTTTTGCCCTGTTCTCTGACTGCAGGAGGAGTAAGCACTTGTGGTTTCAGTTTTGCCCCGTTCTCTGACTGCAGAAGGAGTTCGCACTTGTGGTTTCAGTGTTGCCCTGTTCTCTGACTGCAGGAGGAGTTAGCGCACATGGTTTCAGTTTTGTCCTGTTCTCTGACTGCAGGAGGAGTTAGCGCACATGCTTTCAGTTTTTCCCTGTTCTCTGACTGCAGGAGGAGTTCGCACTTTTGGTTTCAGTGTTGCCCTGTTCTCTGACTGCAG
>JAOYSI010003217.1:0-15344 GCA_025775065.1 Hiodon alosoides
TAAATATAAGTGAAACCCTGGAGAAAAGAAGCCCCAGACCACCAGTAATATGTGGTCTCAGACAAGAAAAGGCCTTTCTTGAGCGAAATGGATCCAGAACAGAATCGGAAAGTGCTCAAGTAAGTCATTTACATGCTGAACCGCTTGTGAATAAGTTTGAAGAAAGCTTGTCTGAGGCAACAAGGACAGAGCATGGTTCACCCCAAGGTGATCAAGTTGCTCAAATAGTTTCAAAACAGGAAGAACTGCCTGAAATGCCTGCCACTCAGATAACTTTCATTGAGGTGCGACTCTCTTCCTCATCTTCATCCCCACCATCACCTTCAGAATCCACACCTTTTGGGAAAGAAGGTATCTCTGGAGAAAATGCTGAAACTCTGAACAAACTGGGACCAGTCCAAACTCCAGGGCTGTCAAAACCATTAATGCAGAAGCACTTAAATGGCGTTTTAGTCTCATTAGGCTCAACCTTTGAAAGTAAACTGTGCCATGAAAATCCCTCAAACCTTTTGTGTAACAGGGTCCAGTGTGGCATTATCCCTGATGATGTAGCAACAGATACAACTGTGTCAGTTGACAAACTCCATGCCTCAGGCAACAGGCAAACAGATGGCGGTGTCAGAAATTCCTTAAAAACTGATACTGGTGAGAACATTAGGGCGAATAGGTCCATATTAAACTTATTTAACTCAGAGAGGCGGAGTTGTGAATTCAGAGTGCCAAAATTGTCAAGTCCCTTTTCAGTCCAGCAGAGAATGAAGTCTTTTGAAAACCTATCAGGCTTTGACAAGCCGATCACTAAGTGCATTAGCCTTCAGTCCTGTGCTCTCTCCTCCAAATCGCCACTGAGTAGAAGGTCGTCGGGTTATATCAGGTCTGAGAGTCCTCATTCTGTTGAACCTCAGTCCTTGAGAAGAAGCTCTTGTTCATGTGCTGACATTTTAATTAAATCTCTGTTAGAGTCTCAACATTTGAGGAGGCAAAACAGTAGCGCCCGTGTCCACTCTGGCCTGACCCGCTCCAGACTGAGAGCAGTTAGGGCCCTTAGTATGCCCGACCTGGACAAAATTTGCACAGACAACTACGTTGATGACAAAAGTGGCGCAATGTTTAAACCAGAGGGGGAGCCCACATCGAGGAACCTTCCCTTCATAGACTCCACAGGCTTCGGTGGGTTTGACTGCATGAGCAAAAGCAGGAGTGAAAACTCCACCACTGGTCTAGAGAGAAAGGAGGACCTCTCACAGAGCAGCATTAATGGCAGACAATCTCAAAAAAACAGCTGGTCAGTCAGGTAAGTAAAGTGATAGGAGCTATTGTATACCAAAATACACACAAATGTTCTGAGGGTATTTAAAAAATACGTTGTTTAGAAACATTTGAAAGCTTTGTGTCTTCCACATAGTGCATCTGAATAGAAGTGCCATTTTATCTTCACAAACAGGGTTCCCATTGGCCCATGGGGAATCCTACGTATTTAGATAATAGACTCCACAGAAGTGATTAGTGATAAGATAAGATAATGATTTTGCAAACATCCCCATGCCTCCGTCCGTTACCTCTATCCTTTAAATGTGCAGGAAAGTAAACTGGTTCAGTCATTAACCAAATTATTCCAATATACTCAAATACAGACTCATACCTTTATGAATGGCACCTCTGACTCATTAAGCTAAAGAATAATAACCTAAACAGAAAATATATTTCAAAGCAAAAAAATAACAAATAAATGTATTCTATACTTGACTTACCTGGAAAGGTAAATAATTTCAAAGCTCTTTACAATGAGAATATTAATACTAAAAAAATAAAAAGATTGAAATAAGAAACTGAACAGAGTTAAAGGCTAGCATTTAAATTAAGCCATTACCAGTTCACAGATGTGAACGGCCTGCTGTCAAACATTTGGATGTAGCTAACATTTTTTTTCGGGGGGAGCCAGAGCAGGAAAAAATGACACCAAAAAAGGCATCACCTTTAAAAAGCAAGACTTATCCAGGGCTAAACATTAGCATTTAAAATGCCACCAGAAATCACACCATATAACATATGTAGTGCCCCACTCCAAATTATGCTGATAAGTTTTAAAATTAAACCGAGATGGGGCCCTGGGTTTTCCTCAAAGAAGTTAACCTAACCCACCAGTAACTAGTACAAACAATAATTAAGTATTTTTAAATGTAACTTTAACTGTAACTATCACATTAGTACGTAGGCAAACACACTTTTGAGCAACATTTACAAATTTCGTTGTGGTCTCTCTCTCTCTCTCTCTCTCTCGCTCTCACACACACACACACACAACCAACAAATCTGTAGATTTAAACCGATTTAGACATTTAAACTCCAGGCCTGGTTTGTGGTTTGTGTGCATTGTGGCCAAGAAAACTAAAATGGCCTCTTTACTCAAAGAGCTAAATAAAATAAAGAGAGTTGCCGTTCAGGTGTACTTTGCCGAACAGCCCACCAAACTGTTCCTCTCACTGTGTTTTCCGGTTTACTTCAGCAATAAGGCAAGTAGCAGATTTGCAGGCCAGAGAAAATCCATTCAACAACGCCAGTGGAAATTTGGCTCGTTCACTTATCTTGACACAAAGATCAAACCTGAAGGAATGATCTCTTAAAGTCCCACTAAGCTAGCTGAAAATTGGCGGTAGGGCCAATTTAACAAGTTAACATCTAACAGGCGTAATGGTGGGAGGTACATAATTCAACAGAGAAAAGTAGTGTTCTCAAGAATAATTAAATCTGTTAAATTAGTCAGTAAGGATATAAAAAGTGCAGCAGATTCTTTGAAATATCAGAATTCTGCTAATAAGCACTGCAGCTAGAGGCATACTCAGGAATTGACTTGAGATATTGGCATTGAAATACGAGTTATTCAGACATAGTTCTTATGTATTCTTAATGCTGAGTCGTATTGTTCAAAACATGCTCCCTGACTTTCAAGGCCTTACTGTTTAATTTAACTTATTTTGGGCTGGTAGTGCACTAAGACCTTTGCCTGTACCCATTTTTTGAATTCAGTGCATGGCACTGATATCTGTAGGATAAGTTGTATTTGTATATTAAAAACCTGGGAACATACCCCCTTTGTACACAGGTCTTATTGGTATAGTAGCTTATAGCATTTTTAGGTAGCCTAAAGTATTTTTAGGATTCCCTCGAAAAGGGGTCCCCAATTTTTACTGAAATAAGATCTTATTTTTACATTTAGAACTCTTTGGAGATGTACCAGTGCAGTGCACCCCTAAAATTACACAAATTAAACCAAATTTTTACAATATGTATGTAACAAGTTTTAACAATACAATTGTATCATGAAGCTAACATTCATTTGCCACTCCCTGTTGCATTCAACAAGTTTCCATTCCTTCTGTCACAAGGGGATTTAGGGTTGGGTGAAGAACAGTTTGAGTCATTTCGAAAACAAAAGAACAAACCAAACAAAAAACACACTGATATGATTTATTGTAGGGGTGTGTGTGTTTGGTTGCTGTTAATGATTCTGCTGTTCCAGCGGTTGTATTGGTAGACACGGCTGTATATGCCTGGGTGTTCTACTTTGGCACACTGGTTCTGTGCCCACCCAAATCCGCTGCTCATCATTTCACCCTACAATTACACAGAAAACTGGGTTTAAAAAGTTCAAATGGAATGGAATATTATTAGGTGGCCCAACTGACAACTACTGCATCCTTGTCCTAGAATCTATCCGCCATAAAAGTCTGGTATATACCAAAAATTGGTTTTGAAATTTAAAAATGAATTTTAAAAAATAAATTGCTTTTAATATATTCCAGAACAAGCTCAATATTGTATTCTATAAAAAGTCACTCAGATTTAGTATCATCTTGTAGCAAGATCATTTTAGTTTTGGAGACTATAGAGTTTTGACTTTTGAGTACTTTTCATAATCTATATTTTTACATTTTAAATCTGTCATCCAAATATTTAATATTAGTTTTTAGTTCCAGGCATGAAAATATTTTCAATCTCAAATCCACTTGAATGTTTTGTGTGCTCCACTGACAGTCTGAGCGATCTCTCCATCGCAACCACGGACCAGAATAAGCTGCAGGGTGTCCTGTCATCCCTGAGGGATAATGCAGATGTGCTGACCCTGATTGAGGAAGTCAAGGCTGTGGTGGAAGTAAGACAAGTGCATGTCCATTTCCCTCACATCTCACTACAGTATACATACAGGAATACATTCCTTTATTGAACTTAATACATGAGAACCTAATACATGATGATGCATTCCTTATGATCTAGTAATGTACATAGTTAGACGTGCAACAGTTCACAAAGGGCATTTAGTTTAATAACAGGAAGTTTTCTTCCCATTTTTGTCTCTTATGACAAGAATAATACTCACATAAGTTATCCTATTTCTGTTTTCCGTTGCTTCCTGCACATTGAGATGATTTTTTTTGTACTGACCTGTCCCTGTTGATTTTCTCAGGACAAAGAAGGCATTTACTTTGTGATTTTGACCAAAGAAGAGGGGTCTGGCCTGGGGTTCAATATTGCTGGAGGGGTTGACTTGGAGCAGACGTCAATAACTGTAAGTAACATCTGTTTTGTAAGCGACATTGCTGGTTCTTTTTTTGTTAACTTGTCTGAATACAAACAGCCTTTGCGCTTTATTAACCCTTTCCAGAATTTTTGTCAAATGGATGTGTGAGAGGGAATCTCCTGTTAAAAATCTTCAGGGTGCCGGCAAGCTGGCAGTACTGTAGAGAGGGACGTGCCTCTCCTCCAGTCGGTGCTGAACCTCTCGTAAAAGTGTAAAAGAAACTGGTGGTTTGATTATGACTGGTTTGGAGGAGGCTAATTGTGGTACTTCCTCACCACAGGCAGTGTGTGGTCGCAGGATTCGTTGATTCCAAATAGGGGTAATAAATCACTTTAATAAATAACATGTAAATATATTATGCTTTTATTTTATTGTAAATTAGAATGAACTGTGTGAGATAAACCCTGTCCAGAACTGGATATTTTATTAATGCAGTACTCAGAGAACGAATCACAGTGTGATTCTTCTTCCCAGCAAATGTTATCGGATATATATCATTTAGTTCTTATATTTTTACAAGTATTTGTCTCAGGAAACCCTTTTAAGAAAACAATGACCTGTTATTACCTTTAATTAATTAATTAATTAACGAAATAACTTACTGACTTATAACATATCAAAAATCTCTCAAATAGTTTAACACATGGTTACATTTGTTGACTTAACTAATTATATTTCAGTGTATTATCATTTTCTATAAAAGTAGGACTATCCCTCACTGGCAAGAACTAGCACATTTATAACAATATCTCCATCGCAAGTATGTTACAATGACAAACTAAAAAGCTGATTTATACAACGCTTTACTCACACAGAGCGCCATTGTATTTATACGCTCTTTATTTCTGCCAGGTCCATCGGGTGTTTTCCAGAGGGTTGGCCGGAAAGGAAGGTACCATTCAGCGGGGGGACAACATCATCTCCATTAATGGCACCGCTCTTCAGGTGACCACACATGGCGAGGCCGTTTCCTGTCTCCAACAAGCTCGGCACTCGGGTCAAGCCTTGGTTGTCATCCAGAGGGGGAAGGTCAGCGCCCACTTGGCCTTCGGAAAAGCTATATCTGCTGGGAAAGGAAGAGGGGCTCAGTTTTACGATGGCATTGCTACGGAAACTGGATCAGGTAAGGAAGAGAATGCGAGTTGTAGTCATAGTACAACAAGCTCAGTTTGAACTTTCATGAATTTCAACTTCACCAAAGCAGAGTATATTTGACACTATTAGGTTCACCAAAAGTCATAATTATCTAATCATAACTTATCTAACTTCTGTTGTGCTGAAGTATGTGATTTTTGTCCCCGGTGATCCTGGTGTTTATTCTGGGTGTATGACAGCTGTAGAGATAGGTCCAGATGGAGCAGTAAGTGCGGAACTCCAGAAGACGTCTGCTGGCCTGGGCTTCAGCCTGGATGGAGGCAAAGCCTCTGCTCGAGGGGACAGCTCAAGAGGATCTGTCAACATCAAAAGCATATTCAACGGTAACCCACCCACATTTCACTCTATCTCAGTGAGAAACACAGCTGACAAGAAAGTACCTTTTTCCGTGAGCAGGTGTCATGTGACCACAAAACTCTACGCGCAGGTATTTTGCTACATCAGCACAAATGGACTGATTTAGTAATGCAGAACGACAGAGAAAACTCTAAGCTTAGCTAGAGGGGCACCTAAAAGTTCTCTTTTAGAATGGTAAAACATTGTGTCACCATGAGCTTACTGAAGAGATTTAAACCAGAGACCAGACATACATAATTTTCCGTATTCTGCTCCCTGGAGTTCCCCTATTAGTGCTATGGCAGACAGTTGTCTGACACCCTGATTGTTGTCAGCTATAAATTATACACTGTTTGACAGCTTCTGCCATGGTCCTAGCTGACCCTCAGGTATGGTTGGCAACTATCTCTTAAATCATAAGCTATACCTTAAGTCATTTTCTTGAGTGTTAAAACACGACTTCCAAATAAAACAGAACCCTAAGGATAAACTAAGGGAAAAAAAAATACTCCTGCTTCTGAGTTTAATGACATCAAGAATTGTCCCTGTCACCCAGGATGGCCTTTGTCTCTTGATTCCAATGAGTCATTTGACCAATGATAGTAAATTATGGCATTCTGGGATTTTGTGTTCTAGAACTGGCAGCAACTTTCCTCAACACATGCTCAAAAACCAGAATTTGTTACTACCATTATTTACTATGTCCTATCCATAATTTCATATCACAATTTCATGTCACTCTCTTTTAATAGCTTTTAATAACTCTCTTTTAATTGTATTGTAAGAAAATAACTAGAGAGAAAGAGAATGACAAACCAGGTATTAGCTGGAATTTCAAGTCATTTTTTGATATATTTAACTGGCAATTACTTGAAGAAAAAAAAAAAAAAGGTAAATTAATTGCATTTATATTTTCAGTATTTTTCTATTTTTGGAACATCCTTACCAGTTTATTAAGTGTTTGTTTGCTTTATTTGAGATGAAGGAGCAGAACTCATGACCTAAAATATTTCCCACAATATAATCCATATTCCAATAAAAATAGAGTCAGTCATTTATAACTTGTTTTTTTTTCTTATGTGTTTTTCTAATCACAGTTCTTCTCCGTTTGCTGTGGCAAGCAGCACTGTGTTGTTCACGCTACCTCCCTAAAGCTGATTGGTTTGAGAAGATATTCCGTCTCTAGAAAGAGTATGAAATCCAGAGCATTTTACCATGAATAGCAAATAAGCAAATGCTGACTAGATGTAAAAAGTTGTTCATGTAGCACTAGTGTAGCTATAGATGAATAGTTACACATGATGTTGGATTCCCCTGTGCCTTGTGGTAAGAAAACGCAATATAACTGACGTTATGTCCGTGCATGGAATGAATGAATAAATGTGAAACTACTGAAATTTGACTTGGTCTATTTAACTATGTCTCATAACCGGTCCTTGGATCATAAACCCTACGATTTCAGCCTTTCCTTCCTCTCTTTCTAGGGGGTGCTGCAGAGCTGTCCAGAGTTGTTGAAGTTGTAGACAAGGTCCTTTCCATTAACGGAATTTCTCTCTGAAAAAAATTCCCCCAAAAAGACATCCACAAAAGGATATTTTATATATATTGCTTATGTTTTGTCAAAATGTCAATTTATTTGATTTATTTCTCTATATTAATGTTTTCAGTTGCTTTCCAGAATGTTTTAGGGGATGTGGTGTGAGGTGTTCAGCATTTGAGTTAATCTCTTAACTCAATTAACTCTTAAACTCTGAAATGTAATTACTCTAAACGGGTGTTTTATAAAATTTAAATTGTTTTTCAAGTAACAATTTTCTATGTATATTGACATCTTCCTTTTAGTTTCACTCCTGAGAAAAAACAATGGTATTACATGTAATTTTGTTGCAACCCAAGAGTTCTCTAGTTATGACTAACAGTTTACAGACATTTTTGGAATTCAGCAAAGATATGTATGTCTGGGAAATAAGTATTTCCCCCCCAGTTATACAAAGCTTAATGTGGAAAGCTCATGGGTTAAAATCTTCTTCAACTTTCAGGTTATACCAGACACTATAAGTCAAAATGTTTTGTAATAATGTGCATAATAATGAACAATATATGGCCTAAATTGGTATTAATGAATAGTGAAAGTGGTTTAAGACTATGTACAGGTTACGTATGGTAACCATTATTAGGTTTTTAACCTAAACTGGTAAACAAAAGGACAACACTTGGTTTGTCAGCCTGGAAAATGTTTTATTAATGTAAACAAAAATACTGTAAAGAACGCGTATTTGTATGAACACACATATTGTTTTGCTTGTGCATTCTTATTTTCTCTGTGAATATTGGTCCAAGACTTCCTGTGGCAACCACCAGCTGATCAGGATATATCCCTTTTCTCAAATGTATTTCAAAATTTGTGGTTTAAATATTGCAGGCTTAAGAAAAGCATTTCATATTCATGGCTGAATTTTAGAAATTGTAAAGATTGTAAAAATATTTTCAGTAGCAATTCAGCAAGCCTTCAATCACTAATTAAGACCCACTCTAAGAAAAAAGGCTGCTATGTGTATCATATAATGAGTTGCATTAGCATGTTAGAAGGAAAGATGTGGTCTAGACAAGTGCTGCATGGTCGCTATGCAGATGAAAGGAAATCCAGGTCTGGAATTTTGTGGTCAAAGGGAAATTGACTCATTTTTAGCTGAGTTACTATAGTTCACCTTCTACTAAGAAAAATTAAGTATATTGTGCCATATTTCCTTAGCTTATATTAATCTAATGTGAATATGATTTTCACTGCAAAGCTGTTGGATACTTTCTTTAATGTTCTTCCACCTGCTCTTTTTAACCAATCATTTTTTAAGGGTTTGATGTTTTTATTGACAGGGCTGCTAGTTCAGCAGTAAGATACTTACTAAGATACTTACTAAGATACTTATTGGGCCTGATTTTTGAGTTCCATAAAGGGTAAATTGCTGTTACAGCCACAAAAGAATAAATGGATAAAAGAATAAAACATGCAAATATATAATAAAAGGATACACCTTTTACTGGTAGTCAGGTTTTGTGAAAAGTATTCCATTGTTAACCGGATGATTTTGTTGTTGAAATGCTTCCTGAAAATCTTTTTTTTTTAAATTTAGGTTATTAATAATCTGATACATCTTTTTGTAATGATCGTATGTTTTTCTCAGTAGAACTAATGTAAAATAAGCCGTACGGCTTTTTATTTTATTTTTATAAAAATATAAGAACGGCCTTAGTTTGATAACATTGCAACATTGTAAATGTTTTTCATTATGAAATGGTTATGCAAGTGATTTAATGCCATGGAAGTTAATCGATTTTTTGTGAAAAATGTCAGTCTAACGTAAGAGCTGGAGTAGAATGGGCAACATTATGTGGGAATAAAAACAGATTTAATTGTTGTGTATGTTCTGTTTTCATCTTTTTTCATAAAATTCTTCTACAACAGCTGGCTGGTAGAGTGAATACCGGGGCTAATGATTACCATTCTGCCCAAGTGAGTGTTGCTCCGAAGAGATTTGTCTTCACCTGCTATTTATTGGGTGCTCGCCATTATATACTGTGTATAGCCTTCTTTGTAATCTCATTGATTAATTAGATTGTGATTTGCTTTTTTTTTTAAGGACTATCTAGGTCTAATTAGCTGACTGTTTAAGTAAGATAACACTGGTGAGACATGTTTTTCAATTGTTAGTATGACGAAAAAATTTGGCAGTGTTGCCCACGGTGCAACCTGTTTTCATTTATCGTGAGATAGAAGTGAACTGTTATCACCCTGGGGGAAAAAGGAATCAACTTGATTAATCTATTTGCCAGTGCTCTGACTTTTCGGATTAAAGTGGACCTTTCAGCTGCTCAATAAGTTCTTTAATCAAATGGCGATGCAGACCATTGCTCTTTTAATTATTTTTTATGCCTGACCATTCTCCATCACTTTAACAGCACCAAATGCAAAATTAAGTGTTGCCTGTTACTGTTGCTGTTCTGAATTTCATGTATCGATTAGCCCCTTATTCTCAGTCTCTTCTTCCAATGTTTCCAATGCCTTTAAAATGTTTTTTTCTTAGCTATGACTCCAATGATTCCATTGATTGCTTAAAATTATCCATTATTATGCTGATTGTCCTAGTTTAAAGTGACCGTTTCCCCCATCTGGCTATTTAAAAAAAAATTATAGATCTTCAGGCTTGTGGAAGATCTTCAGGATTCTGGCACATAAACAGGGCTATCTAGCTCTGACCTATCTACCTCTGAACACTGTTGAGACACCAGAAAAAATATATTGTTCTCAAAGTGACCTCTAGCATAACTTGGACTTGTGGATAGATGTTTATTCATTAGACATTTTACATGCACGAGGATTGAACTGAAACGCCAGATCATTTTCTCGAAATTATCTTTATGAGTTCAAATTTTATAAACTAACTGTCCAATGTGCCAGACACCCCTGAGAAACTCCCGGTCCCTGTTTGCTCCAACCAGAAGAATGTTACGGGGAGCTAGCCTAGCGGGCCTAATAGCACGACACCAGAACATGGCAGTGATTAGACAGGGTATTTAATGAGGGATTGGGGGGGGGGGGGGTAGGAAAAACACAGGGCTGGGTAGGACTGTTGGCTAGGCTGGTGGAGGAAGCAAGGCAGGCGTCAAGGCAAGCAGGTGGAAGAAACAAAGGGTGCTGGATGGGAGACACAGAAGACAAGGCTAGGTACAAGTACTATAATCACTAACAATCTCAAGTGGAGTGGCCGTGGCAAACTAACAAGCGTCAGGTGCAACAAACTGGCGGCGAGTAACTGGAAAACCGGGGTTGAAAGACTGTTTGGTAATGAGCTGATGGACCGCAGGTGTGTAGGCATAATTGGAGGGGTGGAAGACATGGACTGGATGACCGGAGCCTGTAGCCACTCCCCTAAATACAGACACAGCAAAAGACAGAGACATGGACTGGAAGCTGCTAGGAGGCAGCAGTGGAAGGTCTGACAGTACCCCCCCACGGACACCACCTGGCGGACGGCCGGTGCTGGCAGAGCCTGTCCGGTTGAAGTCCCTAATGAGGGAAGGATCTGGAATTTGGCGCCTGGGGACCAAGGACCGCACCTTGGGGCCATAGCCCTCCCAGTCAACTAGGTATTAGCGTCCAACAGTGTAGTCAGGGTGGTCATCAATGATCCGTAGCGGTGAAGGAGTAGGTGCGGGGGGAAAGAGGGGGCTGGTGGAGATGGGCTTGATCTGTGAAACATGGAACATAGGATGCACCCGCATGGAGGCGGGGAGTTTCAGGCACACAGCGCCGGGGTTCACAAGGGACTCGATGAGGAAAGGGCCAATAAAGCGGGGGGCAAGCTTCTTGGAGTCTAACCTGAGGGGCAGGTCTTTTGAAGCCAACTAAACTCTCTGCTGGGCCGGGGTGCTGGGAACAGGCAGAAGCACAGAACCAGGCAGAACAAGCTTGGCAGCATTGCATATGGGCCTGGATTGAGGGAACTGCCAGTTCAGCCTCCTGGGATGGGAACAGGGGAGGCTGGTACCCTAGGGAGCATTGAAAAGGAGAAAGGCCCATGGAGGTGTCCGTGAGTGTATTGTGGGCCGGATGAGAGGCTGACGGTGGCTCCCATGGTGGAGCAGAGCGCTCGCCAAACCTGGGAGATGAACTGTGGGCTCCAGTCTGTCGGCAGGAATGCCATGCTGACGGAACACGTGTTGAACCAGAAGATCGGTGGTCTCTCTGGCAGAGGGAAGGTGTGCAGTTTTAGAGAACCGGTTAATCTCAGTTAGGATTGCGGTATTACCTTTGGATGGAGGGAGGCCAGTGACAAAGTCCAGGGAGATGTGCCGATAGGCAGGGGGCGAAGAAGGCCTGCATGGGGTCTTTTGGAGGACGTGCTCCGTGTGCAGGTGGTACAGACAGCAATGAAGGAGCGAGTATCAGGATCCATAGTAGGCCACCAGAATTTTTGTCGCAGGAGGGCCAGGTGGCGCCAGGGTGGCAGAATAGACAAGTAGAATGAGGCCATTGGAGTACCTGAGAGCGAACGGAGTCCGGGACAAACAGACAGTTGGGTGGGTCGGTACCTGGGTTGGGTTGTTGTAGTTGGGCCTGAGTAACCAGGGACTCAATCTCCCTAGCAAGGGTAGCGACACGGCAGGTGGGTGGCAGGATGGGGTCAGGGTCAGAGCCACCACTTTCAGCCATATACAAATTGGACAGGGCGTCAGGCTAGGTGTACATGTACTCTGTGTTCAGTGAGAGAACGGGAAAAAATCAATATGTTGTCCAAGTAAACAAACACAAACCGGTCTCGGAGCACATCGTTGACCAGGGCTTGAAAGACGGGTTAGCCCGAACGGGATCATCAGATATTCGAAGTGCCTGAGAGTTATCTTGAATGCAGTCTTCCACTCATCCCCCTGGCAGATGCGCACCAGCAGTTCAAGTTTACTGAATATGGAGGCTCCATGGATGGGCAAGAACGTGGAACTAATTAAGGGTAAGGGATACTGGTTTCTCATCGTGATGTTGTTCAGGCCCCGGTAATCAGTACACGGCCGCAGGGTGCCCTCTTTCTTACCAACAAAGGAAAACCCGGCCCCAAACAGAGAGGAAGCTGGACGGATGATACCCGCTGCCAGCGAGTCTCGGATGTACGTTTCCATGGTCTCATGCTCAGTATGGGAGAGGTTGTACAATTGACTGCTGGAGAGAGGGGAACCAGGTAGGAGGTCAATGGCGCAGTCATAGGGGCAGTGGGAGGGGCAAGGACAAGGCGTGCTGTTTACTGAGCACCTGGGCCAGGTCATTATACTCCTCACGTACAGAGAACAGGTCAGGGGTTCGACCGGAGGCAAGATCTCGGAGGGGACTGAGGCAGACCGGAGGCATCGAGAGTAGCAGTGAGTGCTCCTGGAGGTTACGGGGTGCAGGAACAGGGGAACACAGTTGCAGTGCTGAGAGGGAAGGTCAGACAAGCGTGGGTCGAGTATTGGCAGGACAAAGCAATTAAGGTTAGGCAAAGACGTGGTCGGGGACAAAAGCAATGGTCAGGTGATCAGGCAAACAGAGTTAAAAGGAAAAAAAGCAAGGCAAGGAATCCGGGGAACAAGGTAAGACAGGAATGAACACTCAGATGCCTTAGTGAAACTGAAAAGACTTTACAAAGAGTGAGGTTTAGTGAGGGGCTTTTATGTGGAACAGAAAACTAAGTTGGAAGGTGCAGGGCCAATGGGAGCAGAGGGTGATTGAAACAGTGCACATGGGCTTCAGGAATGTTAATTGAATGATTAGAGGGAAAGAGTTGGGAGAAGTGACTGATAACATCTACTGCGGAACTGGGGCTTTGTTGTAAACTGTGACAGTACCCCTGCCTCCAAGATCGACCGACGCCAAACCAAACTGGACACAGCGGGGACGTCAACAGGGCCATGGGATGGGCCAGGTGAAAGTCAGAGATGAGAGACGGATCAAGTATATTAGAGGCCGGAAGCAATGATTGCTCCTCCGGACCGTATCCTTCCCTGTCAACCAGGTACTTCAGGCGCCCCTGGAGGCGCGGAGCAGAGAGCACACCGTGTACGCAGGACCGTCCTCCAGATCCAGGGGAGGAGGAGGAGGAGCAGTGACAAGCGGAGCAGGAGCAGAATCCAACACCACAGTTTTCAAGAGGGAGACGCAGAAAGTGAGGGCGAGTCGGTAGTGTGGGGGCAACTGCAGGTGGTAGGAGACCGGATTGACCTAGCGCAGAATCCGGAAGGGACCGATGAACCGGGGGCTGAGATTTTTGGAAGGAAGCTTCCATCCTCTCTTGGGTGGATAGCCAAACCTCCTGTCCAGGCAGATATTGAGGCGCAGGACGGTGAGGGACTGGAAGCAGCTCGAGCAGACCTGCAGGGAGATTTCAGTCCACAGTCTGGACTGTGCGCAGGTGGAGCAGGTGCGAATGAAGTTGGTGACGTCACGCACTAAACCGGGCCACTAGAATTTTCCCACAGGTGACCACAGGCAGGAGTGTGGATCCAGTACAGCAATTGTTGGCACACAGCTGATGGAGCATAGGTTCGGCTCACTGGACAGGTGGAAGGAGCCGGATCAGAGGCGAGTCTACGCTGAATCTGGTCCCAGATGTTCCACTGAATGGGAGCCAGAATGCAAGAGGGAGACATGATGGATTCTGCTGACCGAGGTGCCGGAGAAGAGTCGAACTGGCGAGAGAAAGAGTCTGCGTTGATGTTCTTGGAGTCCGGGCGGTAGATCAATGTAATGTGGGACCGTGTGAAGAAGAGCGCCAAACGTGCCTGGCGGGTGTTACCACTGGCTTCGCTAATGGTATATACTCCAGGTTTCGATAATCAGTCAGAACCAGGAATGTAGACAATGACGAAGCAATGGAGGAAAGCTCTCAGAACCTCATTCTGCCTGGAAGACAGAAGGAGAATTGGCAAGACCGAAGGGCATGACAAGTAATTTGTAGTGGCCGGAGTGTGTAATGAACGTCGTCTTCCATTCATCCCCCTCTCTAATCCGAATGAGGTTATAGGAACTGCGCAGATCCAGTTTGGTAAAGTAGCGGGCTTCTCAATTGTTCCAGAGCGGGGGGTACTAAGGGCAGCAGGTACCGGTACTTCAGTGTCACTGCATTGAGTCCCCTGTGGTCAATGCAGGTGCGAATACCCCAGTCCTTCTTTGAGACAAAAAAGAAGCTAGAGGCGGCAGGTGATGTGGATGGATGAATGATTCCCAGGTCTAGAGCCTCCCTGATGTACTCCTCCATGGACTGGATCTCCGGAAGAGAGAGAGGGTAAATACGCCCTCTGGGAGGAGAGCTGCCGGAGAGGAGTTTTACGGCACAGTCCCCAGATCGGTGCGGTGGCAAGCGGGAAGCTTGGGTTTTGCTGAACAAAGTTGCCAGGTCTGAGTATTCAGGAGGGATTTTTGTCAGAGCAGAGAGAAGGGGGCTCTCTATGTGTGTTGCCCTGCAGGGGTGAGACAGGCATCGGGAGTGTTACAACCCGCTAGCTCTGGGATTGGAAGTTGTTTGTTTTGTGTGCTGTTCCATATATTGTGTGCAGGCTTGAACGCCCTCCCAGAGAATTCCAGCCTCCCAGGATGACATCACTCTTGCTCCCGTCTCCCAGGATGACACCACTAATTGACAGCTAGATATAAAGAGGAAGAGGAGTAAGAAGAGGGAGTTGTTGTGGAGAATGGTGTGTTTGGTGCTAGGAGTCTTAGTTGTGTGGCTTATATTTGATTATTCTGACT
>JAOYSI010003218.1:0-13356 GCA_025775065.1 Hiodon alosoides
TAAGGAAATTAATTCCCCCATCCCAACAGTGTTCCCCATTGCTCACCCCTGCCTAGGTGCTGCAAGCAGAGCAGCATGGAACTCCAGCCAGAGGTGGATTTAATCACAGGCCAGCACAACGAGCTCTTTACATCAGACCACACAAAGGCCACACACGCACGCACACAGGTGCGCGCTTTAAGACTGACTCTGTGAGCACAGTCTAAGGACCAGGTATTTTGCCTGGCAGGAGATCTATCCACTGCTTTATCAGCATCTTGGAAAATAAAATCAGGTATGAAAAAGAATAAAAACTGGAGAAATCACTCCTGTGTTGATTACAGTTGGAACATATTCATAAAGTTAGGTTTACAATAACAATCTAAATAAAAAGTCCCTGGACAGTTTCAGATACAAAAACAATTCAATGTAGTATCCTACTGAATAAAATAAAACTTTAAATGGCTAATATGCAAGAACATAAAAGGAAACGTCCCAATGATAGAGAAAGCAATGACTGTGTGTATGTATGTCGTTTTTATTGGCTCACAGACATTGAGCATCCTCTCTCACAGCTAATGATAGCCAGTTGGCTCACAGACATTGAGCATCCTCTCAAACAGCTGATAGCCAGTTGGCTCACAGACATTGAGGATCCTCTCAAACAGCTAATGATTGCCATAGTGTTTACATTTGGTTCCTTGAGGAAGAACAAACTAATCCCATAATCAGGTAAAGTCACACACAATCTGTCCCCGTCTAACTTCCTTAGTGTAGTCAAGTCAATACTTGCCTTTGTGTGTCAAGAATCAGAGATGGCAACGGGAAACTCAGAAAGGAAAACTGAAAAAAACCCACATTCAAATAAAATATTGTACTAAATAATCTTTAATTGATTGATATTAGTCCTCCATCACTCAACAGCTGCTTCAAGAAGCCATAATTGAGCCCTTTTTTTCATATTTAAATATTGGGCACATTTGTCTGACAGCTTGTGCTCAATGCTGTCAAACACTGCTATACCCATGCTGGATACCTGGCAGCAAGTGTTCAGGGTAGCGTGGAGGGAATCCAGAGCAAGCCAGTGTTGGAGGAAGAGTGATGCTACGTACACCCCCACACAGCAACCACGGACAGAACCTTCTGACCTTAGGGTCAGTCAGGAGGTCACTGAGCAGGCGGGCATCAATTAAACTTTAAGCGTTAAAAGAAAAAACTTGCAGGAGATGGTGGAGGGCGGACTGAGCGTGCTCAGTGTGTCCGTCTGGCAGGAGGAGTGGAAGATAGAACCGTGGGGGAGAGTTAGAGGGTGCTCTGTGTTCTGATGAAGGCAGTCCTCTCACAGTGACTCTCAAACTCCTCATTCTCAGACTCAGAGTTCCCTCCGTCGTCCCCCCACACCGTGGGGATGCCTTTGTAGGATACCACTCTGGCCCGACGGACGCCCTGTCCCATCCCACACTCCAGCGTGCGCAGTTTGCTCTGCCGACAACGGGGGGTGCTGCCTGAACGCAGCTGCAGCACCAGGAAAATGCCGGCGAAGGTGGCAATAATGAAGGCACAGCTGAGCACCGCCATGGTGATGGGCAGGTGGGAGGACAACCCCAGGGCCGATTGTTCCTTTGCTGTGACACCACCTGCTGGGCCACCCGGCGTCTCCCGCTGGATCTGGTTCTGGTGCCAGCAAGTGCCGGATTCAGGGTCCAGGTGACTGTGGGGAGGGCAGGAGAGGCAGTCGGAGGCATGGAGGCCAGCGCAGGTCAGGCAGGACGGGTGACACGGAAGGCAGGCCGGCACAGAGAAGAGCTCTGCCCAGCCCTGCAGAGAGGAGTTGAGGGGCTGCAATCCGGGGCTGAAACCTGGGGGGCAGATGATCACACAGCCTTGCTGGAACAGCCAGGAGCCCGGACTGCACTCTGCGGGGAGGAGACAAAGGAGGGTGACGCCAAGGTCCAAAATCACAACGGGTGACTGCAGGGGGCGCCATAATCACCGCCAACACTTACCAATACAGATCTGCTGCACATCGAAGGTCTTGCAGCTGCCATTTGAAGCTTGACTGAAGTCAAATCCGCTGGGATTGACAGCACTAGAGCCAGTGCCATAGAGTACCAGCGTGAACTGCGTCAGTGTTCCTGTGGGCAGAATGTAGGCAGTTAGTGTAAGGGCTGTGAAGCACACTAATGTAGTGTACACTAAAGGGCAGCAATGCACACTAACAGTGTACACACTAAAGGGCTGTGATGCATACCAATGCAGTGCACCCTAAAGGGCTTTGATACACAGCCTAAGTAGAGCCAAGCTAATTAGAGTTAAAAAAAAATGTTTTTAAGTTAAAACCCGAAAGAGAATAAAAACCTTTTATTCCACAGAAGAAGCCAGACAATAGGTATTCTTCTGTAGGACCCTCATTATAGGGCAGATTCAAACTGCACTTTCCCAGGCAAACACACTAACCGAGAGGTTTTTTAACTCCTCTATCGGTGAAATGGTCTATCCCCATGGTCCTTGTGGATAGTCGTATATATGCGTAACTGTCATGATTATGTGCAGCAGTCCTGATTACATGTAACAGTCACTACCATAATCACTGGCCCCAGCAAGGTTCTCGATCTCCAGGGTCCACTCCCCGCGCGGGTCCTCATCCCAGGAGTGCGTAGTCATGAAGGCCCAGTCTGTGAAGCCCTCTGAGGAGTAGTCATGGGGCCTGAGGGATGGAGAACGGAGGAGCTGAGTGTGTGCGTGAGAGAGAGGTAGAGCGAGATAGTGAGAGTGAGAGAGAGAATGTTTGGTCAATGCGTACCTGGGGGCCAGCAGGGTGGAGCGGGTTCCAGCAGGACTGATCAGATAGATGGCCAGGTTTCCCCTGCGGTTGTAGGACAGAGTGAGCTTAGCCTGTACGTGCTCCAGGGAGCTCACATAGTTGGCCTTTCCCAGGCAGGCATCCACATCCTTACTGATCACTAGGTGGCTTCCAATGTTCCTGTCATGGAAGAGATAACAGGCTCAATCCCCACCCAGGTCAGCCCAAGTCCACCAACACTACGGATCCTCATACACACATTCCTGTTGCTCCATGCTGGTCATATCGGGTACCAGCCCATGTTTAACGCCGGTCATCCTTACCTGGGCTCCGAGACCACGGACAGGACGCACTTCTTTTGGGGGTCCACGTTCGTCCAGTTCTGGGCCAGAGCCACCATGGCCCCGGCATCCAGCAGGCCATAGCCATACGAATGGCTCACTGCCAGAGGGAAACAACATACTGATACTGGAGCCAAGAATGCAAAAACATCCACTTAAATACAATAACATTTTAAATATTTTGCTGTCTAGCCTATTAAAGCAGACAGGTTAAAATTAGATCTAAAAATAATCCTGACCAGTCAGAACTTCCTGTACCTTTGCGGCCAACGCCATTGGTCACCCAGTCATTAGTAATGAGGTGGGCAGGGCGTGACGTCCTCACCACTAAGTGCTGCATATCCCTCCACGTCAGGTTGTTGCTAGGATAACAAGAGAAAACACCTCTCAATGTGACACATGGTCCACATTAACCAGAAACGTAAAACCTTACAAATCCCACAGTAATAGACGTCAGCACCCCCTGATGCCCCCTCACACTGGACATTGGAGACAACAGTGGACATCCTGCAAAGTGGATTATGGGACAGCAAAAAATGGTGGAAGCATCCGATTGCTGTTGACAATTCCTTTGGAATGCCCAGGAGTGTAACCCAAGCTGTGTCTCTCCAGCAGGGTGCAGGGCACTCACTTGGCCTCCAGTGCCAGGGCGATGATCCCTGCGGCCAACGGGGCCGAGGCTGAGGTCCCGGTGTGGGAGTCGGTACACTTCTGCCTGAGGTCAGTGGTGACCTGGAGAGAGGGAGACAAAGACAGAAAAAGCGGATATTAAAAGACCACAAGGTAGTTTAACATTAGCAGCTAACATGGCTGTGGAGACCCATTAAGCTTCGGTTTTCAGTTATGGTTCAAATTTGGGTTAGCGTTTGACAACTTCTATGGGTTAATCAGGATACACAACTTTACTGTGTTTGATAATGATAATGTATTTCTACAATGATAATGTATGTCTGTATGACACACACAGACACACCCCTATCCTCTCGCCACCTGCAGTGTGCAGTGGCTGGGTGGGGACTCACGATCTGCTTCTCGTTGTGGTTGCCGCTGCTGTAGGTGGTGGCCAGGGTGGAGGAGCAGGCCTCGCTGTACCAGGGCACATTCCCGCTCTGTGTGCTGCTGCTGATGGACAGGGTGAAGATGCTGTTGGTGTAGCCGTCGCAGTTACAGCTGTCCTGTTCCCGGCCGCCGTTCCCTGACGCCCACACAAAGATGGATCCCCGCCCCCCTCGTCCCTGCAACCGGGGTCACAGGTCAGGCCGTTAATCTCCCAATCAGACTCCAGCACTCCAATAAACATTCCATCAGTATTGTCCTATATGATCACACAGTGGCCAGAGATCCTGCTTTCTGACAGGCAGACAACAGACAACATTTTAATTTACGACTCGGAGTGTCGGAGAGACTGTTGTCTCTTCTATTACGCAGTCATGAATACACTTGATTTGCGTACACACACACACACACACACACACACACACACACACACACACACAGATCAAGTATAAATACATTAACATAGATTTCCATGGCACGGTGTCAGTACTCGGCCTTGGGTCCCAGCCAGGCTCCAGTGAAGCACACTGGGGGCTGGAATTAATAATGGTTTCTTTTTTTCAGAACTAAGCTAGATTGGCAGCAGTCCCGGGGGGTGGGGGGGGACGCTGACATTATCACAGGGCAGTGGCCATGATTTTACCCCGGGTGTAGGACCTTCAGTGACTCCATAATAATTATTATTAAGAGCAAATGGCAAATAAATGGTGATGGGGTTTATGTGACACAGTGACTGCTGACTTGTGACCCCATCCTACACTTTAGATAAAAGATTACTCTTCGCTCTTCCCCAATCTTGCTGAACAGGATTTTTAACACCTCTGAGCAATTCAAACTACAAAACTGTGAAATTGAAAATCCGTTTCCATGAATAGCAATGGCCTGTCCCTCGGGGGGGGGGTCTTGGACCTCTCTCCACTGAGTGTGTGCGTGCCTGTGTGTGTGTGCCTGTGTGCGAATCTTGGACTTTGTTAGAGGTTCTGGTCACAATGTTCATTCGGGACTGGATATTTACATATCATGCTGGTTCACATGCAGTGCAGGGTCTGGTCTACACGCAAGGGATTGTCCACACGCAGGGTCTGGTCCACATGCAGGGTCAAAAGGAACGACAATTAAGTGGGTAAAAGCCGAACCTCAGTAACACCACGCAGGAAGGACTCCTTAGCCAGCTTGGCAGGGCCGTCCACTGTCTTCCCATCATCCTCCGGGCCCCAGCTGGCACTGTAGATGTCAATGTGCTGGGGATTGAGACTGAGAGCCTGGGCTTCAACCACATCAGTGACCTCTCCATCCAGCATACGCACACCTGGGTCAGAACATGAATACACAAACACCCCGGTGAGATGAGGCAGGTGAGCACACACAGGGCTGGTCAACACACACCTGGCTCAGGCCAAGCTGTGCACAAAGCAAAGCCTGCAGGAGCAATCTGTTCATGTTCTCACGTTCTGTAACCGGTCGCTATGGCGCCTGACAGCCAATTAGTGCGCCTGGTGTCAGAGAGCCCTCTGTGACCAGCCACCATACCCTCAAGCTCACAAACAAACGCTATGACAGCCTCCAGCAAACAGACTCGGCCCCCTTCTGCAGCCCATCAAACCGGCAGATTCGGGCGTTTAGATTCGGGCGTTAGGAGTTAACAGCAACACCCCACTCTCCAGAGGGGATGCAGAACAGTGAAAAGCTGTAACGCACAGTAATTCTCTGAGGAGGGCTCCACCACGGATGGGGTGTGCCAGCGCAGTCTTTTTGCTTCTTCAGAAAGCCACTGCAATCACTTAAACTCTCTCCCTCTACAGCAGGAAACAATCTTCATGTCTAAAAACCGACAACTGACATGCACAGTACAGCTATGTTTTTATATTATATCAGTCCAATTGAGGATATATCTTTGGTGCAGTTTCTGGATTAAATGTACGTCTGATCCTCATACTTGGTATGGAAAGAGCAAACTTCTTCAAAATAAACTTGAAAGTGGGTCAGGTTCCTCAGGGCTGTAAAAATAAACTACAGTACATTTAGTTTTTAACAACACATCGAAAAGCAGTATAACATGACCTTTATCCCAAATTGTCCTGTAAAAGTTTACGTCATAAATGTTCCTCAGTTGACTCTGTGGGACTCTGTGGGACTCTGTGGGACTCTGTGGGACTCTGTGGGACTCTGTGGGACTCTGTGGGACTCTGATAGTTATCAAAAAGCCAGGGAGCAGTGAGGAAATAACTGGACAATCTATTTGTTGCCCGAGCCGCAGGCTGATGAAGGAATTACGCACTCTGTTGTCCAGCTGCCAGGGAATTAACAGGACTTCCCCAAAACGGATTATTCAGAGCGGACTCTAACTTTCCGACTCGGCTGCACGTTCATGGGGACTCTTTTGCTTACCGCCGATGTGTGCGTTGTAGGCTACGCCCACTCCGCAGACGTCGTTGTTTGCCACAGCAGCCACCTCCCCAGCACAGCGAGTCCCGTGCCTGGAGGAGAGGAGGAGAGGGAGAGGGATAGATCGGCAGAGACAGAGGACACGCACGGCGACACACGCACGGCGACACACGCACGGCGACACACGCACGGCGACACACGCACGGCGACACATAGCAGAGCACAAATTACACAGATCTATATGCGAGGTCCTTCACTTTAGATCTGAATGCGATTACTGAAGCTTGCTGTTGGACAGTTAGAGTCGAGTAAGAAGCGAAGGCACGGTGCGAAGGTGCAGGACGAGGTAATTATGTTTAGACAATATAGCGAGTACACAGTATAATATCATACAGTACAGAAAATATGACAGCAGAAAAACACTGTGTCCACCATCTACCCTTTAAACATCTCTGCAGGGTTCCTCAGAGTTTAAAAGGGGTGAAAAGCACTACAGCAGTCTGGCAGAGAAAATCTATTAGATCATTTGAAGGTTATAGTGTTAGAAATGGTCATAGTGTATAATATGATATCATAAAACTGACATTCCTCAATTAATAACATCAAAACTCTTAATTTAAAATTTACTGACTCTGAAAAGGAAAAAGAGACCACCTGCAGCAAGACCACATGGTCCAGTATGGTCCGGCCCGGTCCCAGGTTCTGTCTTTTCTCTCTGGTCTGGGAAAGGGTTGGGCTTTGGAACATCTGTCCATTGATCTTTAGGTGGATCCACTCAATGACAGGTGAACACCCAAAAACACATGCTGCTCCAAACCGCAGGTCAAGTAAAAAAAACAGCAAGTCCATTTCCAAACCAAAGCCATGAAAAGCTTTACTTTAAAAGGCTGTTTTTTAGGCATTTAAGTGAAGTGTGTACAGGATGATCTTTATATACAGATATATTAACCCAGTATTATCACAGTCAATGCCTAGCTACAAGCTAGAGGTCTTAAAAAATGTGTGCCCGAACCCGAAGAGACCCAGAAATGTGCTGGAAAAGTTTGGACCCGGACCTGGACCAGTGCAGAACCGAATAATGCCATACATGTACCATCCGGAACCGCCTCGGAACCGTCTATTATTCGAAACCTGGACCCGGACCCAGCCGGGACACATAGACCCAATTGAACCTGATTGGCACAGATCCCTTCTTTGTCCACAATCTACATGAAGGAGGCCCAGATAGAAGAGGTACCGGTAGCTTTAACCTCTTTATATTCATTTTCTTTGAGCTTTTTCTTCACCTCAGTCAAGAAGGTATCAAGAAGGTATTGTTTTTACCTTATTTCCCAGCTCATACCTGCTCATCCTAATTTTACAAAACATACACAGCACTTCCACCTCATGATTCATCATCATTGGCGCTGTCTGACTATCGGATCACGGCCGGGTCTTCTCGGATCGACTCGGGTATTACACACAATATTAAACAGACCCGGGACCCAAAGTACAAGAATGGGATCCGAGCCGGACCCGGCGAACCGTTTAAAATATGGACCGGGTGGACCCGTGAAGACCTCGATTACAGGCATCCATTCACAGCATGCGTTATACACCTGTGTGTGTGTGTGTGTGTGTGTGTGTGTGTGTGTGTGTGTGTGTGTGTGCGCGGATGCTATTGGATGGGACATCTCGCCATCTGGACTGGACTACCGGGACTACAAAAGGAACTAGGCAGCCGCCGTGAGAGATGTTGTCTGTCCTGATCACGTTTCAAGGCAAACTCCCGTGAACGAAGCACAGAAACTTGGATGCATTAAACACAGAAGACTTCACATAAATCCAAACCCAGACCAGGGAGACCACTGCACACCCACTGTGGAAAACATGGAGCTGACAGAGCTAAGCAGCAAGGCTGGAACTGAGACTTCACCAACAGGAAATCAGCAGAAGAAAGACCGCTTTATGGAATCTTTAAACGGGGAGAGTGTTCCAGAAGTGTTCCAAAAGTGTTCCAGAGCCCCACCGCCAAACTCTTCCTGGATCAAACCCTGTCTCCTGGGGGAGAATGAGGGTAATAACGCCTAATAATTCAAATTTTAGATATTCAAAATGTAATTTTGAAATATAATAATTCAAAGTTTAGACATCCAGAATTCAAATTATTACATCTAAAATAGAAATAATATTTTTTTGGGAATTAAGTAATAATTTCTATTTTATACTCTGCAGGCAACACGGCCCACAAGAGAGATTCAGCAACAATAGGACAGCGGGCACATCTCTCTCCATGGCAGTGCCAACCTACAGGCGCTCATAGGGCTCCGTCTTTGCTCAGCCTTCCCAGCTGTTTTAGGATGTCCATTCGTTACTATTAATTGTTCAAACAGCTTGCCATGGACACACATCACAAAGAGTGTCACTGGTCACTTTAGCAGACAGACCCAGAGCCCAGCAAAGGTCACACTCAGATCTATGGCTTTGTAAAATAACCTGCCGGCCTGCTTAGTCAGCCGTTGGGTTTCAGCTTTGCCCCACCCTCCCCAGCTTCCTTCTGCACTCGCCAGCTTCCCTCCATGTTCCGCTCCGCGCTCCCCAGCTTCCCTCCATGTTCCGCTCCACGCTCCCCAGCTTCCCTTCATGTTCCCCAGCTTCCCTCCATGTTCCCCTCCGCGTTCCCCAGCTTCCCTAGCTTCCCTCCATGTTCCCCTCCGTGCTCCCCAGCTTCCCTCCATGTTCCCCAGCTTCCCTCCATGTTCCCCTCCGCGCTCCCCAGCTTCCCTCCATGTTCCCCTCCGCGCTCCCCAGCTTCCCTCCATGTTCCCCTCTGCGCTCCCCAGCTTCCCTCCATGTTCCCCTCCGTGCTCCCCAGCTTCCCTGTGCATTCCCCAGCAACCCTACCTGTTGTCGTTGAGCTGTGTGTATCGAGGCTGTGGGTCGGGATCGCCATCATTCACGTCATAGCTGGCCTCTGGATCCTGTGACAGGGAGGGGATGCTGCATTTCAGACAGACACGCTGATGTTTAAAAAGGGGTTCCCATTCCTATCCTACGGCCTTCTTAAGCAGTTCTGCAGTAAATCCACATCCTATACACTACTCATGCAGTTCTGCTTAGGTCCCAATCCTACACCCTACTCATGCAGTTCTGCACAGGGTCCACATCCTACACCCTACTCATGCAGTTCTGCACTGGGTCCACATCCTACACTCTACTCACGCAGTTCTGCTTAGGTCCCAATCCCACACTCTACTCACATAGTTCTGCACCAGGTCCGGGTGGTTCTTCTCAATCCCATCATCCAGGATGGATACCACCACACCTCTCCCTGAGTAGCCCTGTTCCCAGGCCCCTCTAGCGTTCAGGTCCTGGTGGTCGGCATTAGACTGAAGAAGAAGACCACAGATTTGTCTCAGTACCATTGACCTTTAAACATAACAAAGCCAGCTCTTCATCTACCTCTGAGCTGTCCAGGAACGGACTTCATCTAGCTCCCAGAGAAAGGGGACTTGAAACTGGCGTCAATATGAGCAGTCTGTGTACACAAAAGCTCGATTTTTCTCTGAATTTGTAATTTATTAATTAAATCAGATTTCATTTAATAGATACATTTCCTCCAGCTTTAAGGCTTTTGAAGAATCTGATCATCATTTTCATAATTATTTATTTTCTGTACTTAGGGCTTTTGGGTTTAGTCCTAATTTTGTTGGACACATTCGGTTATGTTTTTAGTATTCTCGGCAAGCAATCTCAGCCAGCAGGAATATCAGCAAACTGTAATCTCAGCTAGCAGAAATATCAACCAGCAATAATCTCAGCAAGCAGTAATCTCAGCCAGCAGGAATATCAGCGAGCAGTAGTCTCAGCGGAATTATTTTCTGTCCATAGACATATTCAGCAAGCTTATTCCCTTTCTGTGGCACATGTGCTGAAACTTTGCTTCATAAACTAAGCACCGTGTTGACCTGGGTTACACTTCTCAGTGTTACAATGAAAAATGTAAAAATGGAGGTTTATGCAGACGGTTTTCATGTTTTAGCACGGAATAATCCCACCACCACACGGGTAGGCTTGGGAAATACAACCAGTCTCCTCCAATCCAAGCCACCCGTCTCTTTTCCACACCACAGGCTATACAGCTCACACGAGAACTTCAAAGCTGAACGGAGGGGAGGCACATAGTCCAACACAAGAGCTTGTTTAGGCAAATACATTCAGTTAATTCAGTGCCTGGCCTGCTGGTCCAGGATCAGCTAGATGCCCTTTCCCCCCACGACAGATAGGAGCCAAATGTGTCCCACGCACTCCTGTGAAGGCTGGCGGAACACTAAGCATGACTAGGAAAAAACTGCCATCATTATTTCCGCATTCTGCCAGCTTCACTGTGGTGTCTGAAGCAGATTGATGCATTTATTCACTCATAAAAGCAGCAGGGTTTTTGTGTGCAGCCAGGTCCGTGTGTCACGGAAGAACAGCAGGGCATTTCCGTATCGGCACGTTAATGCTGATTGTGGGAGAATTAATTAGTAGAATCGTGTCTTCAGGGATCAGTAAACACGGGCGTTTCCTGGAATCGAAAGAGAGAGATTCAGAGGTCTCCTCCACAATAGCTTGGTACAGATTCCAGAAACACAACCACAGGAACCCCATTACGCTTCAGCTCGCTTTGTTCTCAAACACGGGGTCCCTTGGGCAGTGGAGCAGAGGCTGCAATGGTGTGAGCCCACGGTGTGCCCCCTTACTTCTCAGCTTCACTGTACACATACTCCATTCACGCCTTGGCAATCCCACCCACCCTGCAGCCTTTACCACCGCGCAGCCCCTACCACAGGGAAGCTGAATTCTTTGATCATTGCAGACCTATTCCTGCACAGCCTAGGTGACATTGTAGCTAAACTCTCACCAATCACAACTCACACATTACACAGGGCTAACCACTGGGCTCCACATTTCTACTGAAAGAGAAGGTTTGATAGGGACACAATGTCCTGATTTATACACAGATTTATAAAAAGCTTTCCGTGGCTCCTCTGAGACAGAGTTTATTTAGTGTATGCAGCTGTGTGGCCTGGCAGGAGTTAGCAACAAAAGGTGACACCAAGGGGAGTCTGGATAATAAATCCGCTATTCATCGTTTACAATCTTTATAATAATAAAAACAGTCACCACAATTGGCCAGGCTTATTTTTTTCAATAGATCAAAGATCTTAAACTAAGTTCAAGGATTACTGGTTCAATAATGCCAATGGGCTTTCTGGTACTGTGTCTGTGAAGGAAATCACTGGCAGAGACAAGAAAAATGTATTTATTACAGCCGTGCATCATTTAGTTATAATCAAAATAAAATTCCCCTGTTGTGTGCACCGAACACCACCATGAAAACTGCCTGCACCAAACACACACATATGCCGAAAGAAAGATAACCCCCATCCACACAGAAACTGTGTCTCAATCATAGGAACATAACACAACAAAGGCAGGCGAAACCAAACACACATGCACTTAAAGAAAGCCCCAAGTCACAGAGATATCAAGACCCATCCACACAAGAACAAAAACAAAACAAACAGGGCTCCTCTCCTCTCCTCACCAGGTACCACTGCTGGGTGAAGTTGGGGTCTGATGGCTCAGCGTACAGGTCCCTCTTCCTCCTGTGTTTCACCACCTGTTGCTCCAACCACGTCACCTGAAAACAACAAATGATTAGACAGCAGTCAGTGGAAGAGCCAAGAGTCCCAGTCCCTATTTGTAATTTAACTACAGCTACAAAAGACTTTGTATGGTTTAAAATGAATGGCCGTTTTGTGCTTTAGGGCTCCCGAGTGGGGAAAAGTTGAAAAGAAAATGGAAAATAGAAATAAATAAAAAAAATTCTCTCTCTTGACCAAAGAATCTGAACACGCTGGCGGGGTTATCCCCCAGATAATAAATGGTATGCTGTTAATGCTAGCAACTCTGCACGCGACGTGGACACCTTAACTAAGCGTCCCACAAGTCATTTTAAATCTCATCTCGGGCACACTCACTCAGCTGTGGAAATGAGCTGCTCTGCCTCGCCTGCACTCTCCGGAAAACATGATTGCTTATGTGAGCGCCCGCTGTGAGAGCTCTCTGTGAGGGGATTCAGTCATGAAGGGGCTTTGCTGTGAGAGCTCTCTGTGTGGGGGCTGGGGTGTGAGGGGACTCAGTGGTGAGGGTTTTCTGTGAGGGGACGTGGCCGTGAGCATTCTCTGTGAGGAGATTCGGCGACGAAGGGGCTTGGCTGTGAGCAGTCTCTGTGAGGGGATTCAGTCATGAAGGGGCTTGGCTGTGAGTAGGCTCTGTCAGGAGATTTAGTCACGATGGGGCTTGGCTGTGAGCAGTCTCTGTGAGGGGATTCAGTCACGAAGGGGCTTGGCTGTGGGCAGTCTCTGTGAGGGGATTCAGTCATGAATCACCATACACTCAGCTTGTCCCACAGAGAGAGAAGGGGTTCTGTGGTCACCATACACTCAGCTTGTCCCACAGAGAGAGAAGGGCTTCTGTGGTCACCATACACTCAGCCTGTCCCACAGAGAGAGAAGGGCTTCTGTGGTCACCATACACTCAGCCTGTCCCACAGAGAGAGAAGGGGTTCTGTGGTCACCATACACTCAGCTTGTCCCACAGAGAGAGAAGGGGTTCTGTGGTCACCATAAAACTCAGCCTGTCCCACAGAGAGAGAAGGGGTTCTGTGGTCACCCTACACTCAGCCTGTCCCACAGAGAGAGAAGGGGTGACAGCTCCAGTTAACATTTATAAAACAGATTTGATCTCCTCATCTCTGCTATT
>JAOYSI010003218.1:13456-48324 GCA_025775065.1 Hiodon alosoides
TCTCTGAGACAGAACGAGTTTCTCTGTGATCGTTTAACCCACCTGTCTCATAGAGACAGAGAGAAGGAAAGCTTTGAGACCATGAATATAGTGCCCGTTCTCAGTTAATCCACAAATTCAGTAATACAGGCTTCCAGGTGTAAATCCAACGCAGCCACCCTCTCGGACATGCCCAGCAAGGTTGCCCCAGTGACCCTCCAGCCACACCCCATCCCTAGACATACCTGGGGTTCCTTCTGAAGCCTGATGTGCACCCCCCGATAGCCAGTCAGTGACCTCTTTGCCACTGTGCGGTGCCGGAAGTGATAATAATCACCAAATACCTGCAGGGAGAAAAGAGAGAGAGACAGGGCCGTTACTCCACGGCTCCCGTAAAGCCAATTACCGACCGGGCGCAAAAAAGCCTACATAACCCTCACCGGGGGACCAGCACAACAGCACCTTTTTTGCTAGGGAACAAGCCATTCTCTGTCCTCCTATAAACAAGATACTGCCAGTTAGATAATGCAACATGTTAACTGCCTTACAGACGGAGAATAAATGCAACTAAATTCTCTACGCTGTTCAGAACTTTTACCCTCTCCAGTGACTTTCTGGGTCCGCTTTTTAAAGCAGGATACTACTGCAGTCAGAGAGATGAGGAGCGGAAGCCAGCAAAAGCCCCATGAGACAATCGGCACAAGCGAGGACAGCTAATAGTCCTGCCCCCTGGGGGGGTCCTGCAGGGGACACAGGCAGGCAGCCACCACCACCCAGGGGACACAGACAGACGCACCCAGGACGGCTCTTCCACATATGTGAGAAAAAGCAGTCAGGGGAACAAGGCCCTTAACTCTAACCCAAACCCTATCCCTAACTCTAACCCAAATCCACACCAAAACCTTATCCCCAACTCTAACCCTAACAATTAACCTTAACCCTATCCCTAACCCAAACCCAAACCCTAGCTTCACAACAACATCTCTCCCTAAGCCATTTAATTACAATGACATCAGCCAGATGGAGTCCAGCAGATACAAATAACCTTCTCTTTCAAAACTACCCACAGGGAAACAAAAGGCCTCAACCCTCTGAGAAACCAGATCTGTAGACTTTACAATGAGATGCCTCAAAGGGATGGACACTCTAACACGAGAAAGAGAGCGAGCAATTGAGAGAGCGAGAGAGCGAGAGAGCAAGAGCGAGCGAGAAGATGAAATCAAATGAAGCCACATACGATGAAAGTGTGAGAATCTCCATGGTAACCATTGTTGGTGGATTCAGCAGGTGGGAGGGCTTACCCTTCACGGTTTGCTCTTCTATGTCCCAACAACACAACCAGTAGCAGTATGCCCAAGTCACATACCTAAATTATCATGAATTACTTCAAAACACTATTTGGGTTTGCATTGCTTGGGGGTAAAAGATATGGGCAAATTCTGTGATTAGTGACAAGAAAACAAGTCCAGTGCTTTAAACCACACTGCTGACTCCAGGCTGGCACTGAAACCATTCTAAATCAAAGAAAGGCCCATCCTTTGTTTCCAAACAAATAAATTATGAGCCACTAATGCCATATCTAGCCTTGTGCCCACTACAAAAACTGTTTTGGGACGTTTTATTTAGACTTATCAAAGGAGCCAAATTTCTCTTTGTGAAAACTGCCCTAAAGCAGTGAGGTCATGGGGCTTGTAGCAGACTGCCCCCACATCCCAGCCCAAAAGCAGTGAGGTCGCGGGGGCTGAGGCAGACTGCCAACATGTCCTGCTGGGGCAAGGCACAGAGACCCTCCAGGACGGTCGTGCTCCTAGACACCACATGCAGACACAACCATGCGGAATCATACAGCTAGAAGACAATTATTCTCAAACACACTGTTGCTGTGTTTGAAACCATACACTCCTACACCCAATTACAGCTGTGGCAAAAACGTGCAGCAAATCCCAGCAGTGGCTAACAAACATTCATTTCCACATAGACAGGCACTGTAGACCAGGGCCGAGCGCCTGATTAGCAGGTCAGAGAAAGAGCCTTTGAGCCATCTGTTTATAGGGCAAAGTGGGGGCCAGAGAGGGTAATTGATCCTAATATACATCATCTATGAACAGCCTCCTACAGATGCATTTAACCAGATTACAGTTCAGTTATGCATCATGAGCTATTTAGCAGGCTCTAATTAAACAGCGACCTCTAATAAGGTTTCTTACCGGATTAATTTGTGCGAAACAGAAAAGAAAAGGGATGAAAAGGGTAAATACCTGGAAAAGGAGTGAGACAACTGTTGCTAAGCCACACTCTTCCATAATGGGACTGCCCACCTCAACTCACCTGTGGGGCTGCTCACTCTCCTCAAATCCCACCCAGTCCTCATCTGTGGGGCTGCCCACTCTCCTCAAACCTCACCTGGGACCACACATCCTCAGTCAAGCGTTTGTCACACAGATCAGAAAAACCCACACCGTAAGAACATGGAGATGTGGATATAGAGATGAATCAACAAAGAGACTCCCCACTCGATTCAGGTGTGAAAATCAAACAGGGAATTCTCAGACACTTTCCGATGCATTTTTGGGAGACGTTAAAATCACACTCACCCTTTCCTGGTAGGCAGTCTCTTCAACAATGTCTATTTGCTGACAAAATGTTCATTTTCTGAAGCAGACTGCTGTAAGACTTGGTGGGGCACCGGTGGCACATGGGCGGAATGGGCTGCACGGGGGGCATTCACAGCAGGTCTGCTGTCTTTTTTTTAGAGCTCATCAACATGAATACGGCTACTTATGATCAAAGCACACAGCCTGTCAGTCAGAGGCTTTGATCCAGACAACGACAAACTGCTCACTGCACTTGAGAAAAAAATTAAATAAAAATCTGACACTCATGTCAGTGTCTTTGAAACGTCTTGTGTTCAGAGTTTTAAAGCTCCCACCCCCTTGTTGTTAGAAATTCACCTTGGAAGTATTTTAGGTAGCACACGCACCCGCATCTGGTACCAGTGATACAAACGAGTGCACGCACACTAAGCAAAAATGTTAAAAATGTAAAACCGGAATGCCTCATTTGAAAGAATTCAGCAGCCATAAATGCTCTATAGTACAGTAAAGTCTGGTGTGCAGTGAGGAAGCGTGCTTGGTCTAACCCTAACCCAGACCCAGGCTATGGTTGTCTCAGGCTATGAGGAGACTCAGAGAGGGAAGGGGGGCATTACTAACACAAATTTAGAGGACTGGATTCAAACTACAATCCCAGCCTAACCCTGAATTAACAAAACACAATGAAGATGACACATACGATGACTTCTCTCTCTGTGGGACATATACGTCTGTGAGCTGAAGACCAGGAACATCCAAGAGCAGAAACATGGAGGATGGTCATAACCAATTAATGTCCTTGACGAACCCAAAAGTGCTTGGTTTCCCAGGTTACACATCCTGTCGCCGGTGAGACTGCGAAGATCATAAGTAATGACATTCATGTTTCTATTATTTAGGGTGTCCTTCTGATATCATTCCACCCACCCAATCTGAGCACTGTGACAGCGCAAGACAAAAGCTGGGTCCAGAGGTTCCCCCTGCACGTGTGTACAGTAGAACCGCTCAGTGCATCCCATTCCTACAGGCTCGGTCCAGAGGTTGTCTCAGCATGGGTCCAAACTGGGACCACTCCTACAGGCATCCCACACCTACAGGCTCAGACATGTTCTCCCTCCTCAGTTACGAATTTGACCCGGACAGGGGGCCCCAAATGACCTGCACCTCAGACAAAATGGTCAACGTCACTCTTGTGGGCTGGGCTACCAGAACAGCGCCAGAGGACAGACTAAGGGCCCGCCTCTACCTTGCACAATTGAAATTCTGGAATAAAGAAACTTGAAAAACAAGTGGTGGATCCCCACCCAAGCGATTACACAACGATTCGGTAGGAGGCCTGGAAGGGTTGTTTGTTATCGTGGTTTCTAAGGAGACAGAGCTTAAGAGATAACTAAATCTTTATCTAGCGTTTTTGTGCAATCTTTTACAGTGCACACAAGTGGCCCCATGCTCATTTCCAGAGAGATTTCTGTCATTCCCATCTGGTCTATTTTTCCAGCTTCATCGGCACCTTCTTGAAGCGTGAAGGCATTGCTAAACAAACTCAGACACTTCTTCCAACAAGACAGACTTGTCTAGACAGACAGTGAGAGACACGCACACACCGTCAGAGACAGAAACACCATCGATCAGACGCTTGCATTTAATACATTTTAGTAATTTATCAGAAGCTCTTATCCAGAGCGACAGACAAAAATACCAACTTCATATTAATTAAGCTTCACATCAGAAAACCTGTGCTAAGCACATGAGGACCTGAGCACCTGACGTTCATTGTAAACTTCATCCCGGCTCTGACCCGACATTGGACCAGGCACACGGACTCGGTGCCCCATTTGCCCATCTGGCCTCATTACCCTCCCAAGACGAAAAACCCAGGCAGATGGAACATCTGGAGCTCAGCTGCTAGCGGGGAGCCAGGACAGCACTACCATAGTGTCGGACCGCACACTCACCATGTGACCACACCTCCCGTCAATAACATTCCATAGGTCACACAGGTGACAGAGAAAACAGGCTCTGCATTTCAGCTACAGAGTGCCGTCTGCACGTCTGCGTGTCTATGATGCTGTCTGTACCCCTGTGTGTCTGTTGCTGTCTGTCTGGACATGATAGTGTCTGTGTATGCGCTGCCGAGTGTCTGCACGTGCGTGTGTGTGTGTGCGCGCCTGTGAGATTCATGGTCTGTGAAGATCATTCACTCCAACCGATACTCCACGTTGTCATGGCAACCTCCTGGGGCAGCAGTCCAGTCTCAGCCCTGCTGCCCAGTATGATGAGGGGAGATTAGGCAGAAGATCATCTTCCCAGTAGTCTTACAACTCAGCTGGACATCCATTTTATTCCCAATCTGGGACAAATTATCCTCTCCACCCAGTGCCTGAAATATGTTCAGATTTCATGTTTTCTCCCTCATAGACTGTCCTTGTCAACCACGTTATAGACCACATCCTACATATCAGACAGTAGAACATTTGGTTTCCATGGTCCTCAGCTCTCCCACATCCCTTCCTGAACACAACTGGGGAAGCAAACAGCACATTCACAACTCCAGACCAGTGGGACCGGATCCCCTGCTTTTCCAGACGGGTTCTCTCCCAGCTCTTTCTGAGGCTGACTGATTACTTTCCTGCTTCTCCGTTGTCTGCCTAGTGATGAGGTTTTCCAGTCACAAGCAGAATCGGGAGCACGCGATACTTCAGACAGATCTCGTTTTTAGACGAGCTAGCATGAGGGAGGAAGGGAATCGGGATGGCGGGGCCACACCCAGGTGGGGCTGCACCAAAGTGCTTGGACAAACACATTGAGACACTGCTTGTGAGTATTCTGGCATGGGTATAGGCAATGCTTAAACACATACTCCCTGTACTCACAGAGGGAGGGGTCAGAGGAGGGCAAGTGTTCCCGCTCTCTGCAGGTCAGGGAAAGGTCAGCATAATTTCGCAGAGAGAAAGAAAGAAAAATGACATTGGAGAAGTAGGTGGTGCTGGAGACAGCAACACTGAAGAGTGAAATCTTTATCTGAATGAACAGGCCAACAACAGGAGATGTGACCGAACTTTAACCCCCAGAGCATGGCGCAGATAAAAAGTGCTCAGACTTAACCTTTTTTTCCTCTTGATCCTAAAACATCCTGCTCTACTGGGCGGCTGAGAAGTGAGATTTAGCGTGTCCCCGGAAACCTTAGACTCTGGGATGGAGATGGGACCTGAGCTGGGCTGACAGTACTTTACTGCCACTCAGAAGTATATGATCTCTGACACCTAACTCCAACTTCAAGTTCAAGTTGAAAGACATGACTGAATGTGACTACGAATGTGACGTCACAATGAATGTGACTACAAAGAATTTTAGTTGCGTATTGGGGCATCTTTGGTATCTTGGACTCTGCCATTGGTTGATATCTTGGACTACTCCCAGGTGAGTGCAGGGCAGTTACAAAACCCAAGGCTCAGGTTTCTGTCCCCAGGCTCAAGTTTCTGACTGAATCCCAGAATGGATGGACAGAACCGCATAGAAAGATTTACATTGGCTCAGGACAAACAAGTTCAGTTCAGGGTTACCAGGAAAGGAATCTTTATTGTCTTATCTTCAGATAAGAAATGTCATAACTTTGAATATGAGTGCAACTGAAGCCCTGCAAAGCTAGATCTATAAATGAATCCCAATTGCCTCTGGAGCCTGAGCACAGCAACCTTTTAAAGACAAACCATCGTCCCGCTAACAGTCGCTCCATTCCTCGATGATGATCGTCGCCCTGCTAATGGTCACTCCGCCCTGAACAGCTGAAAGACCCACAGCTGTGTTTAGATGCACCAGAGCAGAGGTTCGGTGGCACAGGGAGAGGGAGCACACAGTAGGCCTGTGTTTGTCAGTGCCGAGTGACTGTGTCCAGGCTTCAACACATCGAATCCTCTCGAACAGCTACAGCACAATGCACAGTTCCCTTATACTAGGTTTAAAATGAGGTCCTGTGCTAGCTTCATCACACACCATCGCTCAGGCTGCAGTCCCTGCCGAGAACCAGCCGCAGGGCCCATCTGGAGGCTTGCTGCACCATGTGGGTCTGAACATCGCTGCCATACAGACTTCAAGTGTGGAAAGTCTCTGTACTGCAGGGCAGAACACTGAAAAAAAAACAGACTTCTCCCTTATAGTCAGCATGGAGAGTCTCACGGGAGAGAACAATGAAAAACACAGATTTCTCCTTCCATTCTGGGACTTCCAAGTTTCTCCTGAAGGCAAAGGATTCTTTTTTCATTCTAATGACCTAATAAACTCGGCATAATCAAATAATTTACATTTTTGTCTTGATCCCACTTATTTAAAAAAATCATCGATTACGGCAGAAATCTCCAGCTCCTATGAGAACAAAGGCCGAGCTGAAGTTAACAGTAGCGTGCGTACACACACACACACACACACACACACACACAGGTCAGAAAAATAAATACTGCCATATGTCTCTTGCGTAACTCACCTCCCAGGTCAGTGACAGATAGTATCGATTTTATGAATTATACTGGCTAATTGAGTTTCACTTGTTTTAAGGGTTATACAGAGACCTATTGAGCCAGGAACATCCTCACCAGCTGCAGTCAGCACCCTTGCATCCCTTCATTAGCTAGTTCTCAAGGTGGCGGGGCAGGGGCTGCATTTGATAGGCCTTCCATGGCAATGTCTGACAATGTCTGAGGTTGGGTGGACCTGAAGTATGTCTTTGGCCCACGTGAAGGGGGGGGGCCTTTCCCACAGAGCTCTGAAAGATCCAGAACAGCCAGAATATATTAATGAAGCAACATTAACGGCAAGTATAACCCACAGTGGCCTAGTCCTACACCAATGTATTGCTTCTGACGTGTCCACACATCAGATCAGAGTGGAGAAAGGACCTGTCCAGGTGTGATGCGTTCAGGGGTGGTGTGGAGCACCTCAGTGCACAGGAGCTTTGGGCAGAAAACACCAGCTGTACCCAATCCCACAACTGCCAGCTTGATCTTGGGGTTTCTGTCTTGCATTAGCCATTAGCCATTAGCCACAGCTGCTGTGTTTAAGGGCTGAGAGTCAAGGCGAAGGGTTAAAGACAGTGAGAAGCAGTTAAACCAGTCAGTGGAGGACAGTTTACAGAATAAAGTTCCCAGGGTTTTAACTCCTCTAAAAATATTTTTTTAATAAATGAAAGGATTACCTCACTCTCTAAACTGAAGTCTGGAAATCTTTCAAGTAATCATTCATCACGGAACTCAACAAATAAACCAAAAGTAGTGTAATTCTATCACTCGCTGGGACATTGATGCCTTCCCATTACTGCCAGGCACAGCCAGCACCCACCCTAACCCAATGGGCACTGGGGGGTGTAGTGTTGGGTGTTGGGGCCGTCCCCCACTCTAACCAAAGACACCTGAAAGCTTGGTGTGCAAGCAAGCTAATATGCAACAAAAAAGAACATTCTGCTTGACGTAAAAATGAAATGAAAACAGAAAACTGCTTTGGAACTCAGAAGATGTGCACTGAGCAGACGTGACCTTTTCAGTCCATCTCTCACAGCTCACTATTTACACAACAA
Organism: Hiodon alosoides; assembly: GCA_025775065.1. Taxonomy (NCBI): domain Eukaryota; kingdom Metazoa; phylum Chordata; class Actinopteri; order Hiodontiformes; family Hiodontidae; genus Hiodon; species Hiodon alosoides. The sequence continues at coordinate 21,593 of JAOYSI010003218.1, forward strand.
GCCTAATCATTTTCATTCACAAAACTGTCACCCATCAAGTTAAATTCCTCAACACCAGAAACAGAAATGAGCTGGGGTGTATCAGGGAGGAGGTCCTGGGATTACAGCTTATTACCACAACCAAGTCTGACTTGCTCTGGTACTCCAGCATCACACGCTGTTGACATTCAAAATGAGATTTTAGTGGGTGCGCTCACAACCCGGGTGGTACAGCGCCCACAACCAGAACAAAAAAAAGGCAGAACAAAGGTACACAACAGTCAGGGGATGTGTAACAGCCAAGGCAAAACAAACGTACACAACAGTCAGGAGATGCGTAAAGACGGACAGAACAGGCTGAGCAGGCCAAGTGATGGATGAGACCATCAGAAAGCAGATGAGAACACAACCATGCAAAAGCACTTCAAGCTTTAGAAAAAGCACATCTTTCTGTGCATGTAACTTTACCGTTTATGTAGATCCCATACAAATTTAATGATCTGTACACCAGAGGTAGTTTAGCGTGAAGGTACGGGTTAGCCAGGATGCGGGGGGGTACACACAGCTTGAGTTAGCTAGGAAGCGGGGTACACACACAGGCAGCCCAAACCGGTGCTCAGTAGTAGCAGGTTACACAAGCCACTCCTCCATGTCACGTCACAGAGACTGCCAGACAGGAGTGCGTGCCGTCATCCCCCCCTCGCTCGCGTTCTCCCCCTCGCTCGGAACTCCGCAGCCCTCGCTATTCACATCCAGCCTTTTCATGGGGACCCAAAAGGGCCGTCCGTCCTCAATGCAGAGCACTGTTCACACAGGACCACCAGGAAGGGCAGGCCCTGGCAGTCTGCGCTACACGTGCCACGCTCTCTCTAACAGAGAACTGAACAAAGGGTGCCACAGAAAGCCCACTGAGAGACACTGCACTGCAAGAGGAAATGAATAGCGCGAGCAGAAGGTTATGCAAGCCCTCACAGGCCAGCATGGTGTGTCTGTATGAGCCCGCCATGTTACTCCCTGGAGACTGGCCCTGACAACACAGGCCAGCACAGTGAATCTGTATGAGCCCGTCCTGTTACTCCCTGGAGACTGTTACTGACAACTAGGGCCAGCACAGTGTGTCCGTGTGAGCGAGTTTATCCTTTGCGTCCAAACCCACGATGAGGCCCCTCCTCCACTCATATGATTGATGACAGCTGGAGAAAACACTCACAGGGTGTCTATCTGTGGAAACATTCTGCCTTTTGTTTACCCTGCCAGTGTTGGTAGAGTAGCAGTGGTAATATGTAGGATAAATGCAAAGTTTTGACCTTAAAAACCACTCTGCCATTTGAAAACCATTTTCTATTCAGAAATCCCCCTCAATCAGCAAGCGGCAGATTCTTCCAGAACGTAACTAACAGAGCCAAAATGGCCCCACCACCACACATCTCCATGGATCTAACACCACACATCCCACAATCGGCGACTGACTCACGTGGCCGTGGTTAACAAAGCCATGCTTCCTGGCGATGCGGTCGGCCTCCTCTGCACCCCCGGAAACATGCACAGCCCAGGTGTTGGTGTACACCCGCTGTGCCAGGGCAGGGTTGAGGCAGGGGGTGAGGGCGACTAGCAGAAGGGTCAGTCTGAGATCCATGGAGAGAGATGCAAGGGTCCCTCAGCGTGTCCGGTGGTGCACAGGGCACATGCAGGCAGTCAGGCGTCTTTGCAGCTCAGCGCTCACCTGGGGGGGAGGGAGGTCAGCCAGTTACTTTGTTCAACATAAGGCAGACCCAGACGGAGGACGAGCCACTGGAACCGTCCCATGATGCATTGGGCCTAAATGCACCCCAGCTTGCACTGCGTTCATTGGTTGCCATTAAATGTCAGGGACTACAGTCATACAGCCTCATTACTGAACAAACAGGAATCTGGCAGCCTATGGATTGCTCTGGTTCAATAAATTTTGTCAGCATTTCCTGCTTCTGTAATGTGTATTGTCTGTGAAAGAAATGAACACCTGCAGTTTTAAAGAAAAGTTTATAAAGCGGATATGATTTCGGAGAGATTGATTCACAGCCTCTCTGAGGATGAGGAACTGACTGATAAGCAACTGCTGAGAAATCAACAGGAAGGGGCATAAACGCTCCCAAAACGCTCCCCAAACGAGAGGCAAGTCACTCACTACAAATCCAAGTCCACTTCATTATTCATCTGCTAACACATGTGCAACCATTCTCCCTTCCTGACAACTCCCAACACTGGCAGAATGGAAAGAGCTGCGAATACATTATACATAAGCTAGTTTTCACCACCTTCCTGCAGTGGGGCTAAAACATGAGCAAAGAGCTCTTTAATAACTGCTAACCAGCCCAGTATGGCCACACAACAGCAGGTTTTTCAAACTGACTGTGGAAATTCACAAGTGGATCCTGATCTTGCATGCTGATTTCAACAGCAGGCAAACGGGCTACTGCTGAATGCAATATAAAGCACATTTCAAAATGAATGGCGAATGAGCTCATTCAAAGGTCCTGGTGACAATCTTGATCAAGAAGATACGACTTGTGTGCCTAATGGCATGAAGGCTGTGATCCTGAGGGCTCGTCTCCACCCATGAAAGCAGCCTGGGGCTGGCAGTGAGTCTCTCAGATCAGATCTGGAGTCAGATTAACACGAAGAGCTTCCGGGCGCCGTCATTAATAATGCAGCACTATCTGGTTAAGGAGACATGGCGGCGAAGAGCGGCGGGATGACAGAGCATCTGCTCAGTCGTGCTCAAGCCGTCTTTTAAAGACCAAATAAAAAGCGTTTCAGACAGGAACAGAGGTCGGAGCTTCCCAGGGGCTCATGTGCCTCCTTCGGCTCCCGGGAGGCTACACTCCTTCACGCCAAGCTCACAGGCTCCTTCACGCCAAGCGCACAGGTTCTTTTGCGATAAGATCTTAGCTACTCAGGTCAGTCAAACGAGCATACCACTACTCAGGTCCGTCAAACCAGCTGAGCAGACACAGTTAAAACAGAAGCATCAGAGAAAGTAGCACACATCTTCTTACAATGCAACTCAGCCGCTGTCCTTTGGTATTAGGGTTTGGAATTAAACCTACTCGGAATTCCCAACACTATAATAAACTCTGAAAGTACAAGCACCTCTTTCTTTCTTTTTACAAGCACAAAACTAAAATCTAAGCACAAAAATAACTTCAATTTTGCCAAAAATAATATATATTTTTTAAATGACGCATGTGAGATATATATGCTTACCTCTAGTCTCAGACTCAAGAGTTAGGATCAGAAACAGGAGCAGAAGTAGGCCCTGACAAGAATCCATTCTGACAGGATCAGAAACAGGACCAGAATCCATGATGATTAGAACAATACTTTCAGATAGGGAATCAGATAATCCACCAAAGGAATTCTCAGGAAAAAGGATGACAAAATTTAAGAAAAACAATCCGTTTACTGTCTACAAGAAGGGTTTGAACACAAGCCACATAATTACCAGGAACTATACCACAGTGGCGACACGCACTTGGCAGAGCACCGATTGGGTAGGGCTGGGTTAAATCGGCTCATCTCTGACCAACTTCCTGTTAGCCTGTGAGCCTGAGAGCTGCCTCTCTTCCAACTGAACCTCCGGTGCAAACTGTCTAGCCTGCCCCGGCAACGATTGGAAAATTCAAATTTGGGAGAAAGCACAAAAATATTTGACAATTCTAAAAAAAAAAAAAAAAAAAAAAGATAAAAGAATAATGCAGCTCAACCTGAAGGCCGCCACATTGGCACCCAGCTCCTCCTGTGTGCCACCCAACACCCACTGTAACACTTACTGTAGCATCTACTGTAACACCCACTGACAGCCAACACAGTGTGTCACCAGTGGTGGTGGTGAGAGGGTTGGCTGGACAACGCCTTTCATTCTCATTAATTTAACTCACGCTCACAAGCACCTTATAATGCTTAGAAAGAGCACATTTAGTCAGGAGACAGGGTCAAAGGAAGAGGCAAGGTCACTTTTAACAGCGTTCGTGCATCAGCCGGAACATTAACCAGGAGATGCAGGACACGAGGCGGACATGTCGGTGCTCGCCGGACTCGGACTAAACCACACTGGTACTTACGCCCAGGAGCATTAGCAACCACTAAAAACTATTTAGTTCGGTCCATTAACGTGACTCAGGGACTGTAATTAACTGAGTAGGCCGCAAACTGGAGCCTGGTGCAGGAGATATAGGGGTGACACAGCACAAGGAGCACCATGACCAATACCAACTGCAGTAACGTCAACATCAGCCCTGTGTGTGGTGACTCAGACCGGACTGTCAGTAGCTGTCCAAGTCCCAACAGGCGCCTGACTCAGACAGGACCAGCCTCTTCCCAGTCCAGGGTCGAGAAAAAGGTAGAGATTTGCCCAAATTGCGTGTCCATTTCTGCCTTCACCTGGCTAAAATGAGTTCTTTATTTTAACACCCCTGGTACACAAGACTTGTTTTTGGACGATTTCGCCAATTTCTCAGGCGGGTCAACTATAACCCCAAGGTCCACATCACAACAGCAAACAATTACTTAATCCTCTTGATATTCAGCTTTAAAACATCTTGAAATAAGCTCACTTGAAAGTTGATCTCAAAAACAGGTCCTCAAAATAAAACACTGGTTTTGATCAAATAGATTTGCTCTTCTGGAATGGCTTTCAGATTAAGTGAAAACGAAATTAAACGAACAAATCTATTATCTTGTCCCGGAGGTCTACTGATTCTCGTGGAATCTATCTAAAGAAAACCTTTAAAAAATTATATTCTACCGTAGACCAGCCCGCCTCACAAATGATTATTACACATCATGAAGACACCGTATCCAAAAGAAAGCGTGGCTATTTCCTTGTAGTAAGCGTCCCGTTTATTATTTCACGTGGAAAATAATCTCTGTACAAAAGAAAAGGCAAACAGTAAAATTTTAAAACATGTTTTGTACGTGTCAGTACCAACAACGCTTAAAAAAACGTTATTGATCCGAAACTGCATTGATCTGAAAATTGATGAAAAAATATTGTAAAACGTATGCTCAGTCGTAATTGCGATACGTAAACAAAAAAAAACTACCGCTCATTCGCTAGGATACGACGCACATATCTAAATAGTAAAAACTAATTATATATATATATATATATATATATATATATATATAAAATATTGCAATTAGGTTTTACTAATGCGCGGATACATACACAGGACAAAAAACTTTAGTTTAAATTCCAAGCATTCAAAAAGGAAGGCAGACAAGAAGAAAAGGCCACACGAGGCATAGTTAACTATTCTAAGGCATAGTTATCGTGCCCTACTTTATAAAACCAAAACTGAAGTTACACAAAATACAGTCTAAAACATTGTGAAACAGCAACGGACTCCTGTCTTGTGTATATCGTGGACGGGAATAATATTCCCAGTTTCTTCAGTAATGCTGACAACCTTCTTGATCCTAATTCAGCATTTCTTAACATAAGTTTGCGAAAAATCTAATTATTAACACTACTCACCCTATGAAATTTCGCAGTCTGTATTTAATAAAACAACGGACAAAATCACTATTACCAATAATATCCATATCCAAGTATAGATTGTGTGGAAATAAATTCAGGGCCCATTACCTGCATGTTTCACGTACAATGAGTTTCAATAAATGTGTTATTTAAAGCTTGTTACTACCAGAGTAATCCAACTATTGCTAACAAGCCGTATAGCTAGGTAGTCAACATCAGGCGGAAAAAAGTTGACATAGCTGTACAAGCCCCACCCCCATTACAATTCCAGACAAAAACATGTGGCAAAGCTAATTTAGCAATCTCAGTATCAAACTAGAACCTGACAGTCTTGTTTCAATTAGAGAAAAAATCGTCTTACCACAGTTTTCTCCGTGATGACATCCACTTGACTTATAGTGTTACTGACTCTTAGCTCTTACTCTCTAATGAGCGCCTCAGAGTCCTACGCTCCTCCTTATTATTTTATTTATATTGTCTCCTCCTCCTCCTCCCACTTCTAGGTCTTTAAAAAACGACGGTTCGCTCGGTCTTGCCTCAGACTCCGTTCATCACACCACACCACACCACACCACACCACACCTCCGACCTAGAGCGAAAGCACCGATAAGTATAGTGGCCGGAATATTAGGCTAAACCTCCCAAAATCCACCTATCAACGCCAATCGGCTGCAGCGACAGCTTCATGTTTCAGCTGCAGCCCGGCTTGAGATGCTCCTCCGGCGGCGCGGGTCCGATAGAATTACCCTCTCTCAGTCTGGGATATATACAATAGAGATGACATACGGTCCACGATCCACAAGGTCCGCAAATTCATCAAACCTTTACCGGGAACGATACGCATTACTTTAAAACAATCCACATGCAAAGCCTGAATAACCGCAAAAAGGGGAAACTTTCCTGGAGGTCTTCATAAAGGCAGCTAGCTAATTATACATATATAACCACAGCTTGCATTCCATAATGTGAAAAACATTGCTAAAACACAGACCAGTTATTTTAAAGTCACACACCTTCCATTGACTTCTATATGAATTCAAATAAATGTGTCGTAAATGAGAAAAATGGCTAAAAAAAAAAAAAAAAAAAAATTCCCCCCCTCTCCCTGTCAACTAACGTCAATGAACAGCGCCCCACAACTCCAGGAAATACGTCATAGCCGGAGAGAGAGAGAGAGCACTGACAGGTCAAAACACATTTGGAGACGCCTCCTCCGCGCAAAATTGTATTGGCGCAGTTATCTAGTCCCACCTACAGGATTTATGAAGTGAGTACATCCACAGAAATGTAGCTTGTTTGGGGAGTATTAAAACACGTGGAAACCAGCGCAATACGTTCTTTCTATTGTCTGTACAGACAAAGGTAGCGGGTGCTACATTCCCCGAAATAAATGTTTTTAATTAAGAAACCAACGTCGCAAATTAAATAATGTATATCATTCGTGCGATACAGTAAACCAGTGTTAATCCATGCAACTGAACAGCAATTTAATCATAACAACGAGCACTCAGGGGGCATCCCTTCTTTTTTTTTTACTACTTCATGAATTTTAAATGAGTCTGTCAAAAAAATTACATTTACTTGTACACTCGATTTTACATAAAGTAACTTAATCAAACTGTTCAAGTCATTTAGGAGGCCAAAGGGTTTCATAGTACTCCATAAATATTCTCGTGAAATAAAGTCAAATGCTTTTTTTTGGTCAAGTCCAAATATATAAAATGCCCTTTTCTCTAGGGCACGTTATAAGCTCTCTAAGGGTGCATAGGTTATCCCACATAAATCTGCCCTTAATTGCACAAGTTACTCTACTCATTATTATTTTGGCTAAAATCTTATACTCTATGTTCATAAAGTTTAGGTGTCTCCAATTATCCAGATCATATTCATCTCCTTTTTTAAACAATAGAGAAATTACTTCATGATAAAAATTAATCATGCAATGTGCCCTTTCTTAAACCACAATTATATACCGATGTTAATAAGTCTACAATTTCATTACAACATAATTTATACCATTCAGCTGGTAGGCTGTCCAGGAGATTTACATCGATTAAGTTGTTTTATAGCCTTCATTACTTCCTCTTTCGTAATCTCGCTAAACCAACGTACTAAAGCTGGCTGCTTAAGGTACTTGTATTTGTACTAGAAATGTATTTATTTCTCCTTCCTCTATATTGATATTCTTGTACATCTTTTCACATATATGTTTTACCATTTCTCTCCTTTCTCTTTCATTTTCAATAATTTCACCCTTTTCATTTCTAACACCTTTCATACATTTCCGGTTTTTCGTGCTTTATATTGTTTAAATACACTTTGGACATTCATAGATCTCTGCAAATCAACCTTATTACCAGATTGCATTTGTGTATTTAAAAATACCCCATCATTCATTTTGGTCAATTCTGTTTCCATTTCATACATTACATTTTCATCATCCTCTGTCCTACTAGCCTGTAACTGGATGAAGTTCAAAACTATTTTATTATATTTTTCATTACGTTCTTGATTTAAAACTTTACATTTAAACTTTAAAAAATCTCTTATTCTACTTTTTAGTACTTCCCAAAGTATATATACTTTAGATATATATATATTCGCTCTATCCTTGTTCTAACAAATTTATCAAAACGAGTAAAGTCTATTTTATTTGGGAAAATCATTCTAAATGTATCTTTCATATTGCATACTTCACATGCTACTTCCAATGCTTTCCCTTCTCTAATTATCTTGAAGGTTTTCTTAGCAACCCTATCTTTTTCGTCCGTGATTATTTTAAAATTTCCGCACATAACAACATTAAAATCTATACATAAAAGACTATATTATTTATTTATGATTTGGATTTTCCCAGCTTTTTCGGGGGGTGTATACACATTAATAATTCTGATGTTAACATTTCGATAAAAACAATCAACAAGAACAATTCTCCTAGGAATGATCTCTCTACACTTAATAATCTCAATTTTTGTTTTAAAGAATATTCCAATCCCATCTGCCCGTTCATTACCTATGGATACTACTGAAGTACCATTTGTCCACATATCTATAACATCTTGAATATCATTCTGAGATGTTAATCGTAATTCTTGTCCACCCACTATATCATAATTTGTATTATGCAGAGTTGGGATTTTCGTTATTCTATTATTTTCTGATTTAATACCTCTAACATTGCATGTTAATACAGTAATTTGAGCCATGGAAAACAGTTCAGTTGCTTAACTTATTGACATTTCCATTTTTCACCAGTACATCATTCTGTGGGGATAATAGCCTTTTTCCAAATTTAAAAAAAACCTTTATAGAAGGTGGACTTACATTTCCAATGTCCGGTGGATCTTTCAGTGCTGGTGAGAGGGAGTCTTTGCTTATTTCAGACTCACTGGCGCTTTCAAAACTTTCGTCCTCACCCGAACTGCTTACAACACTGTCACTTGGTGATTGTAGGTCATCAGTGTAGAGCTGCTCCCCACTCTGATCTGTAACTCTTTCATCATCGTCTTCGTTTTTCTTCTTGATCCTTCCTTGTTCTTTGCCTCTACAACCAGTGAAACCTCCTCTGCTGCAACTTCCTCTGAGACAGATTTCTGGTGGCATTTGGAACTGCAGGTGGGTTGGGGTTTGACAGCATTTCTTCTTCAGCGTCAATCTCAGGCACAGCATCCTGAAGACAGTGCTGCGACTTAATCCTTGTCCTGTTGTTATATGTTTTGGGACACATGAAAAAGGAATGCCCTGGGCTGCCACAAAGACTACACATCGCGTTACTGGCACAGTGCTTAGCTTTATGGCCAAGACTACCGTACTTCCAGCACTTTAGTTGGTAGCAGTATTTGAATTGATGGTCTTTGGATTGGCATATAAAACAGGTATTTGTCTGGCCATTATATATGTTTCTTCTATTATATGGCCCAAGAGATATTGAGTTCGGAATTGATAACAGTTGACCATTGTTACCCTTCTTTATTTTTACTCTGTATTTCCGTATGCCATATGCCATATTTATCTACTGTTTTAAAGACTAGTTGCATGATTTCACAAAAGTGTGATAAATAGAGTTCAATATCCGAAGCAAGGATTCTTCCAGTCCAAAATTTCACCACAACTGTTACAATGTCAATAGTGGCTGAAGATTCTAAGGACCACTGTTTCCACTTCTCCTTATTAGTTTGTGTAGCTAACACTTCCAGGAATCTCCTTAAGGAACACTCCTGGTAAAAACACAGCTCAAAATCACGTCTATAAGGGCAAAGCAATAAAAGAGTATATATCATTTGCATAAATCCATAGAGAATCAAATAGCAAATTATCTCCGACGTACTAGGGAGTTTTTCTTTGCCACTGTTGCCACTGGCATGCTTTTGGGGGGTCAGGCCTGGGACATATTGTATTTTTCTGTATGTAAAGCCTCTTTGTAACATGTGAAAAGCGCTGTATACAAATACATCTGATTGATTGATTAGCCAATACTACATTTATGATCTAAAAATTTCAGTTCAGTGTGTTTTATCCGTCACATAGTGGTTTGAATTCTTAAAAAAATTTCAACACCTGGCTAAATAAACATACAATACAAAAACCAGCCATCCCCAAAACAATTGAAAATAATCATATTGAATTAAATAGCATACAAATAAAAGGTCCGTTTAATAACTACCGAAATTTGTCGGTCATGCATAACCAGCACAGATTTTCACGTTTCGAGAACTTGCGACCCCTGAAGTTATACGTCTGTGCGTTTTATTTGAATAGCAGCATTGAACTGGTGATAATCCTAATATTTATTCCAATAACAACAAATTAGCCCACGAAGCAGTAGAAACTTCACCGTTATCGTATATTGACTTCCGTATATATATATATATATATATATATATAATGGTACGCATTTGAACGCAATTTATACTCCATCGACTGTAATTTTATCACTATGCATTTTATCTCTTTAAAAGCTTAAACGCTGCTAAACGCATTCCAATCAAGTTGAATTGACCAATCGCAGTCGAACTTTTAAACCCTGTTTCCAGTGGACCTATCCGTGCTCTGGTGGAGTTAGATTTATCCTATCATAGAACAAGAAGAAAGTTGCTCCATTGTAACCAATGACAAGAAAGAGGCAGGAGGGTGTTCGAGACAGAAGCGCGAAGCTCTACTGAAAAAAGAGCAGAAATGGCGAATTTGAGAGAAAGTATCTGAACGGCATTTAGCTACCGTATTAAAAAAATTTACGTTATTTTAGTTTTATATCATTGGGGACAATAATTAGGCGTCATTTTAACAATTAGGAGTTATTTATAAAATAGTATGTGCCTGTAATTTGCTAGCAAGTTAGCATTGACGTGTAAGGAAGATAGTATGTTTAAAAGCAGTTATCAAGCAGCATATAAAACGGCTTTTTGATATCACGTCCAATGATATTCTCGTATTATTTTCTGATGGCTGATAGCCATGGTTTCTCATAATCTCGTATTTGTAATCGACGTAGACCAGTTCCGACATGTACATGACTCATGTGGCATCGACGTCAGATGGCATGTTTTGAAACACGGAGTGCTGAGAATTCTGATTTATTTCGGCATTAGATTCGGGTTTGACAAGGTGCGATGGGGTTACAAATTCTTCAGTTCACAGAGGGTGCGAAGTGGTAACATTTTATCCAGGGGTTCCGATTTCAAAGAACTTGGAGAGAAAACGTTTTGTGATTTCGAGGCCGAAATACTGACCAGATTGTCGGAGAAACAGAAGAAAGGCGCTGGCACGAGACAGGCTTCTCACTGGACTGGATCCATCCAAACAGCTTTGAAGGAGACTTTGTTGGACTTCCTATGGGACAGACCGGACATTACCTCTCCGACAAAGCTGGCATTGCGACCTAGAAGGTCTAACCGGCCTTGCAAAACCGCTCCTCATGAAGACGAACTGACAGGAAGCAGTAAAAATGTTTTGTTTCTTGTTTCGGATTGTCCACACTCCAAAGCAGAGTTGGAGGACTTCGTTTCCCTTCCAGTTGGAGGTGCGGGGCCCACTGGGGAAATGCCCACTGTCTTGCCCAGGAGTCTTCTCGATATGATGGTCCAGAGACAGGTTGTCCTTCATTGGGTCGACTCTAGTGATTACTGTCAGGTAAATTGCTTCCTCAGATTGTTCCTATGCCACAGCTTCTGAATGGTTGATTTAATAGAATTCTGAGTATCACACTTGAATGTAGATGAGGGGGGTTGATGTTAAGAGGTTCTAACTGCATGTGTGCATCACAAATATTTTGAGCATTTGTGGTTATTAGGTGGGCTACTCCTCACATTTATATGCTTGATGATCCAGGTTCTGAAGAGTGCGGATCAAGCTGGCTATGAGGCACTGTGTGAGGTACTGAGCCAGACTGGGGGCAGCGTGATGCCTTTGAGCGCCCTCCTCTGGCTCTCTGACCCTCTGAACCAGAGCAGCCGGATGCAAAGGTGGCACTCTGGATTTGGCCCAAGTGACCAGGAACCCCCTGCCTCCAGGAGGGGAACAGATATCTTCCCTCTGGACTCCAGCATGGGATACCTTCTTTCTTCTGGGCGGCTTCACTGTTTGGCTTTTCCTGTGCAGAGAGGAGATCTACACTGGGGAGAAGGTGAAAGAGAATCTGTACTTTACTGTACTTTACCAGGGGCTGGACTGGGGAGAATGTTAAGGACAGTCTCTAGTTAGGTTAACAACGATGTCTTTGTTTTCTCTCTCTTCCCTGCAGGTGGCAGAGAGAGCTGTCAGGTTTCCCTGGAGCCTGTGTCTATTAGACAGAAGACGCTGCCCTGTCCTGTCAGCGTGACGTTGAAGGGTGTTGTTCAGGGTTGGAGCTTTCTGTCGCTATGGGACATGTCCTGGGACTGCTGGGTGCTACAGCAACTGCAGGACGCTCCGGCTGACAGGACGGGTCAGGACGGGTCCTCCCTCGAACCGCTCCTGATGGAGCTTTCCATGCAGGGCCTTCAAATGGTAATGACTCTGGGGTTGAATCCCAAGCTGACGCGCGCACACACAAACACGACTGTGGCCCGTGGGTAATGTGAGCGATGTGGTGTGTATCCATTGTTTTCGTTGTGCAGTTGGCTGAGGTCGGTGGTGTTGGACACCAGGTGTGCACAGCGATTATGTCACCGCTGTCCTACTCCACGGCTCTCCTGGCTGTGGTTCAACCGCAGGGGGCACACCTACAAGACTTCCTGCCTGCTGGCCTTGTTTCCAGGGCAACCGCCACCTCATCTGCTGACATACCCGATATTGTGACCAGTGTTCTGAATGTTGTGTATGACATCATGGAGGATGAAGAAGATAGCCACTCTGGTGAGCAGGATGGTTGGGGGTTAATGGCTATAGTTCTGGAATTTTTAATTTAAATTTTTAAAACCTTTTTCCTATAACTAGCTTGAAATTGTGTGTTTCCCAGTCCTGGTAAAAAGCTCTAGTGTTCCTGAATGGGCACAACAGGAGCTCAACCATTGGTCCAGCCCACTGTCAACATGGTTGGTCGAGACCTGGTTCCAACAATCCGATGAATCAGGAGTTGGCTCTCATTTGATGGAGTCAATGAGGTATTTTTAAAGTTTATTCCTGGCCTTTGCCAAACAGGTAGTCTGCTCTTGTTGTATACCATGCCCTGCTTGTACATTGTTTGAATTTAAGAGATCAGTCCCTGTGATTTCTCCTGGGTTTACCCTTTGTTCTCAGGCTCCTTCATGCCGTACCTGAGGAAGAGGAGCAGGACGAAGAGTCCTCAGTAGATCAGTTGGATCTGACCCACTCCCTTTCTGAGCTGTACCAGGGAGCGAGTGCAGAAGCGCTTGCTGAGCAGAGAGGCAAGAAACGTAAGTGTAACTTTCTCCTGTCCAAAAGCTAACTCTATCCCAGAGAGGCGAGAAATGAAAGGGTAACGTTCTGCTGTCCTGAAGCTAACCCTTAAAACATTTTTTTTTCCTGGACACTGATTAGTTCCTGATTGGTGTGCCCTCTTCCCGGTGTCTGTGCAGGGGGAACGCAGCGCACACCTGTCAGGCAGAAGATGAAGACGATGAGCCGCTCCCTGCAAATGCTCAATGTGGCACGGCTCAACGTGATGGCCCAGAAAAGCCAGGCGGAGGGGCCTCAGGGGGTCCCCAGAGGCCCGGAAAGACAGGGGAAGAGGCGTTCCGGGGACGGGGAAAAGGCTCGCCCAGCCCCTTGTGAGTATTCACAGATGACAGTGACTTTGAGGGGCTTTGTTCTGTTTGACAGGTGGCTCTTAATTCTGGTCCTTGAGTACCTCCCACTTCCGGGGTGTTTTCTATCTCTCTATAAATGACCGTCAGCTGCAATACTGGGAGAAAGGACTGAATTGGTTCATTTAAGGCCATACTGATTTTGTTTGTTTGCTGGAGTGAACTGGCACCCACAGGTGATCTCCTAAAGCAGTGGGATAGTGTCTCTCTAACGAAAAACTGTTTTTTGATTTTTGCTTCGGGTCCAGATTTTAAAAGCGAGGAGGAGCTCCTGACCCATCTCAAGACAACTTATCAGAAAGCCGTGACCCAGAGGGACTCCTCCCTGGTTACCCAAGTCCAGCATCTATTCACCCTCCTGAAAACCTTCCTAAAAGGCAGCGACGACCCAGAGGTAAGTCAGCGTTGTTGTGGGGATGTTCTCCTTGCCCTCAAAGTGCCCCCTCTGGTGTAAAAACCCAACGTTGGCTCTGATTTGCAGGCCAGCCCGTCCCGTTTTGTCCGACAGAACCTGATGAAATCCAACAAGTCTATTCGGCAGCAGTATGGAAACTCCATGCCTGACGCTGATGGCAAAGTCAGAGAGTGAGTAGGACTGTGAGCCTGGGAGTGCTAGGAATAAGTACTGGGAAATGACTGCCTTCTTCCTTCATAAGACAAAGGCAAACGGTGCTCTGTGATCAGTACACTTGATTCACAGATGTTCATGCAAACCCACATGCTTAGATGGATGTGGATACACAAATGTTCATACAGACGCTCATACTTGGAGGGATGTGGGGCATTACTGTCAGTGAGGTGCTGCAGACTTTTTTTGGGGCAAATGATGAATGCGCGTGATTGTAAATCAAATGTTGTCCCTGACCCCAGAGGGAGTCAAGAACTGGAAATTAGCATGCTAATTGGTATGCTTCTGATTAATGTGTGTAGATTGACCCCTCAGAGATACTGCTTAATAAATATGTATAGGTTGGAAAATGTCAGATTTGCAGTTTGTTTGAAGGGATGTTTTTCTGGGTTGCTTGACCATGGTGTGCTGGGTGTGAGTCTGGGTTTGGGTGCCCTGCAGGTGCCAGCTACAGGCGATGTTGAGGCTGGAGTTGTGTCTGAGTTTGTCCAGTGATGCTGGGTCCCAGGCTCTGGAGCAGATGGTGGAGGAGGTGAGCCAGCTAACCCTGTGTGCACTTGGACACAGTGCCTCGCCCTCATTCTCACTCTGCTGCATTGATCTCATCTCAGGTCATTGAATTTAACCAATGTTAAAACCATAACGCTGATCTGGGAGCAGTGTGTCACATAGAACAGATGCTGTAGTTTAATTATAATGAAAACAATGTGTTCATTTGGCAGATTGGGGGGGGGGGGGAGAGAATAAAAACAAACGTCTTTTGTCCTTAAGGTGGCCGACATGTTGAGAATTATCTCCTTAACCAAAGATCCCGTTCACCTGTCGAAGTTCCTTGAAGACGAAGTCTTTCCAGCGTAAGAATTGCCTATTTTAAATAAACAAAGGAATACATTTACAAAGCAAGCATGCTCACCCCTGGCTGCTGCTTCTTGATACAGGTACCTGCCCACCATCCCCAGGGTGCTGGCAGACGTGTACCACAGCCTGGGCACCCAGCTGCCCGATGCCCTGGCTGCAGCCCTGCCCTCGGACTTCTTCAGTGATGATTCTCTGGTGAGGGACAGCGTGTCGCCGGCTGCGTCTCAGTCCCTGGTGTACGACGCCGAGGAAAGGCTCGAGACGCTGCGGGACAGGTCAGCCAAAAAGAGGTGAGCCCCGAAGGCGAGGCCAGTTCTAATCTTTGATTGAAATTGTGCCGTCAGTGCTGCTTAGTACTGTTAAATTGCTCTTAATTGGGCTATCCCAAGTGAGCCATTTCTGCGATATTACCTGGTTTTCGCTGCGGTGTGATATTGGGTATCTCTCCAGGAGAGAGGGGAAGCTACCGCGGCTCCGGAGCGATGCATCACAGAGCCTTCGTCAGATCGAAATGCCCAGGAAGCTGACACGAGCGGTGGGTAGAGGCACGGTTTCTGAGTGCCCTGGTTCTTCTGCTTCTCTGGTGTCCCCGAGTTCGGTGTCTTTGAGTTTGGATACTCACTCTCCTTCCTCTCTTCCGCAGGCGAAGCCTCAGCTCTGCCCTCCGGCCGAGGAACCTCCTGCTCCTAAGCAGCCGGTGCAAGGTAACCTGGGAAAACCCAAACTGCAGTCTTGGAGGTGTTAAACACTCTGCTGTATTTAGCCTTTTTTCCTGTTGTATGTTTTCTGTGTCTGATCAGAGGTCACGAAGGTCAGGAGAAACCTGTTTAATCAAGCCAAATCAAGGTTGCCGCGGAGCCACTCAGTCTCGGCTGTGGACGACCGCAAGCGGAAGCGCTCGCAGCCTAATGATGGTGGCGGTAAATATTTTGAGTTTTCACACATGCTGGTGAAATTTGATCTGATGTCTGAGCTACACAGAACGTCTCCTGCTCTTTCAGATCGTCGCACTCTGCTGACAAAGAAGGTGACAGAGACACCCATCCACAAGCAGGTCTCCAACCGTCTGCTCCACAAGCAGAGGGTGGGAAGGTCAGTGTGAGCGCCCCTCTCGCCTCTCAGTCAGTCCCACACCGACCCTGTTTTTAATTCGTCTCTACGTCAACAGGAAATCTGACCCCTCTGAAATGTGTGTTGTGGAAGAGTCACCTGTGAAACCCACTTGTGGTAAGTATATTTGCTGGAAATCTGACTTGTTGGTTGCATTTCTGGTGCTAAGTGCTTTACTATGGGGAGACAAAGGCATGTCAGAGTAACAGTGTTACTTTAGGTGTGGACCGAAGGACGTCTGTCTTTGGTTCTGCAGACTTGAGGAGAAGTCCGAGGATAAAGAACCTGTCCTTCACCAGAAGGCACTCTTTCTACTCCAGCTCCCAGACCCGCTCCAGGAACCTGGAAAGGGCCCTGTCCTCCTCACAGCTGTCTACCTGCAGCAGCAAGATGGGTGAGATGGAGGGGGTTGGGCTCTGTACTGGTCATGCTAGGGGTTCGACATGGCCCCAACCCTTTACTGGTC
This sequence comes from Hiodon alosoides, assembly GCA_025775065.1. Taxonomy (NCBI): domain Eukaryota; kingdom Metazoa; phylum Chordata; class Actinopteri; order Hiodontiformes; family Hiodontidae; genus Hiodon; species Hiodon alosoides. Next base: position 38,395 of record JAOYSI010003218.1, read on the forward strand.
AGGCTGGGGTTTCAACATGGGCCCAACCCTTTACTTATCCTCCAGGGGGTTCGAGATGCACTTCTTAAATGACGTTGGCTTCACCTTCCGCTGCTCAGTGTAAGATTGTGATTTCAGGTTGCGTGAGCGTTGGTGCCATCAGGTCACCTGTGCGGCTGCTGTTTGGGGCCACTCAGTCTCCCGGCCGTTCCCCGTCAGAGGAGCCCTGGGGCATGAGAACCGCCTGCCGACAGCCGCTCGGCTCCACAAGCTCTGAGGTTTTCCAGGTAATCGTCCGACCGCTGTTGGGTTGCATTTAACACTGACTGTGGTAACTGTGCTAACTCTCTGTGTCTGTTAACTGTTCTGTTTAGAGTCCGAAGAGGACTTCCAGGAGAATGCTCCCTAAACTTTGTAGGTCAGAGAGCGGTGGTAAGACCCCAAGGAAATCGCCCCGCACCCCAGCTAGGACATCTGGCCCTTCCCTCATCAGCGGCCCTACGCCAGGGGACGGTGGGATGGCGTTGCGCGGGAGCCCTTTCAGGTCTCCGCACAGGAAGCTTTTCGTGACGGGCACTCCTCACAGGGTCGGCACACCTGAGAGGAGCTCAAAGTCCCCCATCAAGGTGCGTTTTGAAGGGACTGGTGGAGGGGCGGTCCCATCCAGTGTCGCAGACACCCCCTTCAAAGTTCCAGATTCCACGTACCGACCTGACCTTGGCTCACCGAAGTCACTGAAATCACTGAAGACGCCAAACACAACGGATCATCTGAGCAAGTGTGGCTCTTTTAGAACCCCTGAAAAGAGCCTTCAGTTCACAGACAGGAATTCTCCCCAAATATCTTCATCTGGTGCTGAGAGCTCAAAACTGAAGACGCCGCAGAGACCCACCTCCCGGAGATCTTCAGAGAGACTCCTGAATACATGTAGCCCCCTGATTAGAGCTAGTGTAGTCTTTACGGACCGGACTCCAGGTTCCCCTGATAAGTTCTCATCACTGAAGCCACATGTGAAAAGTCCGGGTCTGACACAAGCCCGAACCTGCCTAGGCAGAGAGCGTCTGTCGCGAGGCCAGTGTCTGTCCCCCACTGGGACCAGGGCTACTCAGACAGTCCATTTCAGATCCAGAGTATCAGAACCGGAAATGCCGATCTGCTCTCCGAGTTCTGCTTCATCCCCTAAGGCCCAGTTGGCGCCATCTTTGTGTGCCCCATTTGAGTGCCGGAGCATGGGTGAGCATGGAAGAGTGACTCTGAGTGCTATGGGTGGAGCCATGTTAACCAAGCCTGGAGAGGTGGAGAGGGACGCTCAGTCTCCTCCGTCCGAGTCTTCGCAGCCGGAAGCCGACTCCTCCCAGGTGAGTTTGTCCACTGCGGAGAACGACAGCATAGACATCTCCAACGCCACTGTGGTCAAAACTCAGCTGACCACTGGCATCAAGATGAACATCTCCTTCTCACGGAAACCTCCTAAGCCCTCGGAGGTGTTCCAGTTTGATGCCACGCCATGCACTTTGTCTTTCTCTCCTGCACCAGTACGGAGCTATGGTTTCCGCAGAACCCCAGATCGCCAGCAGAGGGCCGCAGCGGCTCGTCTCGGGAGCCCCGAGGCAGCCCCCCTGTTACCTGCTCCCTGCTTCTCGTCGCAACAAGGCCCCAGCGACCCTGACGTGCCCACCTACCAGGTGGAGCTGCAGATGCAGGCTTCAGGGCTGCCGAAGCTCAAGTTTAGGCGGACCAATTCCTTCAGTGCCCTTGAGGGTGATTTTAAGGGGTCATCCCAGGGCCCGGGGGGCATAAATGCCCTGAGAGTGGACAGCCCCATGTCCCACTGCTCTAAACAGTGGGACGGCGGCCACACACCTCCGGCACTCTGTGCTCACGGCACTCCTGCTAAAAGCACGCCGGGCAAAGGCAGTGTTCAGACCTACATTTGCCAGTCCTACACGCCCACGCAACACCCTGCAGGCACGCCTTCCCCATTAGGGGTGGCCGAACTCGCCCCTTGGACACCCTCGCCCCAGAGCAGAGATCGATCCACTCCGGAGAGCATCAACAGCTGGCCCCGCCGGAAGAGAGCAAGGCTTGGGTCCGCCAAGGGCAAGGAGGTGTGGTCCGGGGGTGGGGTCCGTCTGGAGGAGATGGAGGACCCGGAGCTGGAGGGTGTATGCAGGCTACAGGAGCCAGACCAGGGCAGGGAGATGGACTTCTCGCCCGGACCAGGGGCTCTGGGTTCGAGGAGGAACAGGAGGCTAGGCAGCAGGGAAGGCCTCACGCCTAGGCGGCGGACAAGGACGCAGTCCAGCCGTTGGGAGGATTTGGACCTTGCTGAATCACTCGCTGGGCAGTGTGGAGACGCTGAATCTCTGACGTGTGAAAAGGAGTCATGGCTGGTAAAAGAAGACCCCATCCCCTCAGGTAGGAGTCCTCCAGGGCTTCAGCGTTTTGGGTGAAACTATATATTCATTACAGTTCTTATCAGCCAGCTTCTGTTTGTTGGCGCTTTCTTAGTTGTGGCTGTGGTTTCTTTTAGTAGCAACTCCACCTAGCTCCAATGCCAGGAAGCCCTTGTCTGCAAGTGGGATTCTGGCCCTGACTCAGTCGCCAATGCTGTACCGAGGGAAGAACCAATCCGAGAGCCCCAGAAGTTTGAGAAGTAAGCTGGAGTCAGGGACGACAATAGCTTTAAAACAAGGAAGCTGGAACTGTGCTTGCACTGAACGTCCAGCATGGAGACTTACTATAACAAGACATTCTTCAGTGTAGCCTGCCAATACGTTCTGCTATGATACAAGGATTTTCAGAATGATTAGTTTCTCGGCCAAAGATATTAATGGTGTACTAGACATAGGCACGGATAAGAGGCATTTCATAATTTGCTATTTCTAGTTTGATCACTGCAAGATCCCAAATTTTTTTGTATCCCTTATGGTTGCTTTGTATTCTCCCTCACAGGTAGGCAAATGTTAATTTGTGTGGTTTTACTCCAGGTGGACCAGAGTCCTCTCCATTCAGCCTCAGGCCGTCACGGCCAGCCTCCGGCAGGACGTACAGCAAGAAACGGCTTTTGTGAGGGAATGTGCTTTGCTTGGCTGAAGCTGAAGATTTTCTGGTTTACGCAGCCGTTACATTGATGGAGTTGTGAAGAAGGCTTTCCTGGTGTTGGCGTGGTGTACTCCATGAATGTGAATCATGTCTAGAATTAGTCTCATTCTTCTACGTGGCAGTCGCCTGTTGGTCTGGATTTTTAGTGGCCGCTTAAATAAGCATGTTTTAATTTTTTGTGTGTGTGAAGTTTTAATTTTTAAAACATTGTTTATAAACATAAATGCTCTGTACATATGTTTTTATAATGTGAAATAAACAAATAATTAATCCAAATCTTTCTCAAATAAAAAAAATTATAATAATTTTGTGTGTTAGATGTGTTCAGCAACACCTTGGCCCACACTTGGAGCTGGACATGCATCATTTACCGTTTAAGAGGAGGAACCCTGGGATTTTACATGCAAAGATCAGATCTGGAATTTCCTTAGGCTTCTCTAGGTACCTCCCCGCATGCTTCGGAGGTCTCTACTCCCCCTAGTGTCTTGAGCCGACAAAGCACCTTTTATGTTCTGAAAATGTCTTCAGCGTCCCTGCCACTGCAGGACCCCCGCTTTCACAAGGTCCTGGGCAACCTGTATGCCTAGAAGCTTGAAAGAAATTGCCAATATTGCTCACTTAAACCCCTTCACTTTTTCTGGGCGTATTAAAGGAGGGGCCGTCAAATCTACCAATGTACAAAGTTTTGTACACCCACTGAAACCCCACATTGCTTGATCTTCCTATTTTATATTGCTCGTGTATTTACAACAAAAACTAAGCGATGGCAGTAAAGTTGTTGTCGCGTTATTTTTCTAATCGTTTTCGTTTTCCACCGCTAACTTTCCCTGCCGAGTTGCGTGAATCGCCTCTTTGCCTAGATTAGTTTTGGTCACATGAGACGGAGTCATGGGATGTCGTCGGGAGCGCGCACTAGCCGCTTTTGCCCCCGAACAGTGTCTTCGTCTCTTAGTCACCTGTTCCTCCTCACTAGGACGGAGTCAACGCGAAGAAAAACGACATGAAGCTCGGGTTACTACGTGGGCGAAACGGCTAGGTCAGCGAGGCAGCACAGTTAGCTGTATATTCCTGTACAAGTAAACTGGAATGTCGTCACGTGTTTTTTTTTTCTCTTTAAACTACAATCACTGATAAAACTGTTATGGGTTAGCTATCCTGACATTTACAACTTTTAAAAAATAGGTTAAGTATCTGCCTCAAGCGACGTTTGTTTTGTTTTTTATTTTAAAATGTGACTTTTCTCTTTTTGATTTATGAGTAACTGCCAGATAGAGATTATTATATGTTAGGAAGAATCCCGTCGGTACAGTAACGGCACGAGATGGAGTACTTGTTGCAGATAAAGTTGGGCGCACTCTTCGGTTTATTGGCCCTCACCCTCCTGTTCGGCTTCATTCCTGCCCGGGTAAAGTGGTTCCGAGGAACGAGCGGAACAGGTAAGAAGGACCACAATTCAGTCTGTCGTTCGGAGCAGTTCGGGTTAAAACGTGTTCGGGAACGAGTGACAGGGTTTAAACCAAGTGCAAGGCGCACCACGGGGAAAACGGAAGAATCAAAGCAAAAGCTTTTCGGTTCCTGGTTTTTCTGCCTCCCTCAATAATCTTGTCTATTAGGTTGGGTAACATTCGAGCGCAGCCTGCCAGGTACAAGGGGTCTGTTTTTTTAGTAGTATAGAATAAAATCTATATTTTTGTAAGCATAAAGAAAATAACATTAGACAAAAGCAGATTCGACAAAAAAAAAAAAAAAAAAAAGTTAAGTTTTCAGTTAATTTTGTCTTTAGCCATGTTCTTCACTTACCTGTCGCAAACACCCCTCTTAACAGGGAAAAAACCAAAATCAGTGATGCAATGTCACTTGCTTTACAGGTCTTCCACTAATTATGTGACAGAAGGGTGTAAACACTGTCACAACAGCAGATTTCCGCTGGGAATTAGTTGTTACTGGGTGTAACTGCCACACATTGGCTGTTCAACATTTAGTTTGGCGCCTTGGTATTTCGGTTCAAGTAATAAAAGCCCCGTATTTTAAACATGATCTCGTGCCTAGTGATTACTACTGGAGGGAGCTACACTGGGAATGAGTTGTATTCATAACCACAAAACTGGGGTAAACATTCATCAATAGATGTGGACAAGGAAATATTGACTGGGTAATTCCCTCCTACTTCCAGACACCCACAAAGCTGTCCTCAGCTACATCAGCTGTCTGGCTGGAGGCGTGTTCCTGGCAGCCTGCTTCCTGGACATCATACCAGACTACTTGTCAGACATCAGGGTGGTGCTGCAGGCTCGGGGTCTGAATGTGAGCATATAGCCAATGCATCATTAGTGAACACTGCGTTTCTCAGGGTCTGTGAGCATACAGCTTCCAGTGACATCAATAGTGTACACTGTGTTTATTGAAACGAACGCTCTCAGTCATCACACCATTTTCCATGGGTTTAAATTTTGTTTGTCACTGACATGAATTATATAAAGTAATTCCTGAATTAATTGGTATGAACAGAGCGGCTTCCCCCTGCCAGAGTTCATCATGGCTTTCGGGTTCTTCGTGGTGCTCATCCTGGAAAAAGTTGTCCTGAGTTGCAAGGCCCAACAGCACAGGGAAAGTGAGCCGCTCTTACCTGCGGCGGGCCACGGTCAAGTTCAACACGGTCATGGCCACGGCCACGGTCACATCCACGTTGACCTCCAGGCCCACTCCTCCATTCGTGCCTTCATCCTCTTCCTCTCCCTGTCGCTGCACTCCCTTTTTGAGGGCTTGGCCATTGGGCTGCAGAACACAGAGTCCAAGGTAGGAACCCCATAACAGAGGTTCAAACTTATGTTCAGTCGAACACCCCCCAAGAGTTGTCTTTTCTCCTAGGTCCTGGAGGTGTGCATTGCCATCCTGGTCCACAAAAGCATCATTGTCTTCAGTCTGTCAGTGAAGCTGGTCCAGAGTGCGGTCCGGCCCCTCTGGGTGGTGGCCTATGTGGGCCTGTTCGCATTGATGTCGCCGCTAGGCATCGTGTTGGGCATCGGAGTGATGGAGGCCAAGTTGGCCTCCGGGGCACTGATCCAGGCAGTGCTGGAGGGCGTGGCTGCTGGGACCTTTGTCTACATTACCTTCTTGGAGATCCTGCCCCACGAGCTCAACTCCCCTGAGCGGCAGTTGCCGAAGGTGCTCTTCATCCTGCTGGGATTCAGCGTCATGGCTGGACTAAATGTTTTAGGTTGAGAGAGAGCCCCCTGCTGGAGTTGCTGTGAGAATGCAGGGCTGTGTTTTTTAACATGGCAGTTTTGGTCAGTCCCCATAATGTGATACACATCAGTGGAAATGTAGGGTTTACCTCGGAAGCTGGAATTAAATCAAATGTTGGTCGACACTACTGTTCTGATTCAGCATTTCCCCCAATGCACTGGTGCTATTTTCCAGCTTTTTGACAGACTTGCGCTTTTAAACTGAAGGATGAAAGAGGTGTGTATCTTATCTGTGTCCAACTAATATTTCAGGTAACGGTAAAAAATTTTTTTTAATTTTATGGTTTATAACTGACATAGAAAATCTTTACCAGTCATGTTTACAAAATGTTTCACTTCACAGTAAATGTTTCACATACTCTGCTAACCACATTGCTTTTAAACTGGTGATTAAGTATTACATTTTACGACTTTGAAATGGACCAAAATGTCAGACCTAAAGAATCATGTTGTTAGAACTTGTTTGTGACAAAACATAGTGTAAAAAATAATATAGTTTTTTTTCTTGTGAAAAAGTTTTGTTTTGTTTGCTGAACATCAACATTAACGTTCAGTCCTGTCTCCGAATTCCCGATTTCCTGGACTAGGATCCAGGAAGCCTTGGTTTTGGGGAGCTTGAGATAACTGACTCCGCTTGTAAGAATCAGCACCTCATTTTAATAAATCAGTTTAAGAGAAATTGAAAGAAAAATTTACAAAATCTAAATCAGCAAAATTGAATAAAGGGGTGACAAAATAAGAAAAAAACATTTCCCCTCTTTTCCTATGTGAAAATGTAAACCCAGTAATTACGAGGATACATTTGTGTCATTTTACCATCACTGCTGCCCACTCAAAAAGTACTCCAGGAGCTCTGAGTACCTGAAGAAAGAAGTCACAGGGCCACGTGACTCTCATCCTCCCTCATCTGCACCAGCATTGCTCACCTCGGTGACTCCCGGTCCCGGTCTCTCCCAGTCACATGGCGGAATGCAGTCATCCCTGTGCAATGCCTCTGTAGCCTACACGGCGGAAGGCTGCCGTCTTCATGAATATCAGGCGTCTTTTTTTATTTTATTTAACCATCCTGCCTCTTAAACTGTCATAGCTTTCCACTGACATTCCCAGTCTAGACAAAAAGTGCAGAAATATGAGTATGCTCAGATTTTACCTTTAAAATCCAATTAAAATATTGCCCGTTTCCCCACTTGTTCCTTACCGAATTATTTTACAAGCCATAAATAACTGTTATAAAGCACTGAAAATAGGTAATAGGTAAATCTGTCGCATATTACAAGAAGGTGTATGTATTGGCCCAGAACTGCTGCATTCGTGGTACTAGGAAGATGGTCATTTTGTGGCTGGTCTGCCGTAACTATTTTTGTAACTTAAAGTTGTCTTCGGTTTGCAATAAAGTAACAACGGTCAGACCAATAGTTATTACTGACTTTGTAATTTGTTTAACTAGTTATAGTCTGAGAAAACAGAACATTATCGAGATTTCAATGGCAAAGTGTCTTACTGATAGTGCCTAATGAACACCTGTTTAACTGGACAGTGGATATACCTAGCCATGTATGGAATTCCTATCTAATAATGAGAGAGAATATGCATTGTAACTACGAAACATTTTATGTACAATAGTAGTACATAATAGTATATGCAACATAATTCGACAATGAACTCATTCACAATCAGTTAGCGACGTTGACAATTTATACAAACAGCAGCAAGAAAATATGGTATCGATCCTCATCTACTTTGTTCTTTGTAAGTAGAGTTAGTTTACACAGGAACTCGAGAGCGTGATTCTGATTGGCTAACCTAGACAGTATGACTCTTTTAAAATCCAATGGTGAGCTGCCACACTTTGGTTACTTTGGGAGGTTTCAGTAATGAACATCCTTTTTCACGCTATAGCCGTCCTTTCTCTTTCCTTTTCGTACTCTAGCATTGAGTGTAACCCCGAGCCTAAAACTCCTGTCTTTGCTGTCAGAAGTTTGCGAATATAGTACACGTATACAGGATAGTTTTCTAGTTAATTGTAGCTTGTAATCATAGTTTGACTAATAATTACACGGAGAAATGTTTAAACTAATTTTATTCGCCTTTGTATTTGGAGCTGCTCGGTCCAGTGATGTTCTTGAATTCTCGGATGACGATTTTGACAGCAAAATTGTAGATCATGAGATGATTCTTGTTGAGTTTTTCGCACCATGGTAAGTTATTCTACTTCACGAGAAAATATAAATAAAACACAAATTTAAACATGTTTTGCTCCTTTAAGATTTCATGGGCAGTTTGTTAACTATATCTTAATATAATCCATTATTATATTTTATGCCATTTTGATTATATGTAAATGTTCGTAATTGTGTTGGCGTTGTGCACTTGCAATGCAGGGTTCGGAAATGTTGCGTAGCCCGAAGGCTTACTTAGGCGTTAACAAGAAAGTGGTGCTGATGTTCTAATGTTAGTTGGTTGGTTGATATGTATTGTAATATGTTTGACGTTCTTTTAACCTATCCTCTATCTAGCCAGTCTTGGCGTAAACGTAAGACTGTTTGGGGTAGCTAGCAAGGTAGCTTCATAACAAGTTAATCGATTAAGCTTTTTTAAAAAGTTGATTATGTCGTTTTGTGAGGTCTGTTCCACGAAGCGAATTTGCTCGCTGATTTTAGTTAATCGCTGGTAGTTTTTTGACGATCGTTTGTGAATAAAATGTATTTTTACTTAGGATTCGGCCTGGGAAAGGTTGCTAAGGAAGTTAGTGGTTAGACTTACAACTGTGGTTCTATGATTGGCTACCTGTGCTTGGTGTCCACATTTGATTGGTTATGAAAAGTGATTGCGCCACCAACAATGTCCACAAACCCGTGTGGCGGTGTCTCAGAGTTTGATCATCTTTTCTGGCTTTGGTTGTTAGTGTCCTGTCACATTGCTGTGCTGCATTTGCTGGTGATTTATATTTATTTATTTTTAGTTGGAGGTTACTGAAGTAGATTTCTGGTGTCAAGGAGTAATTTACTTTTTTTCCACTTTGGCATTGGGTTTTGAGTTTTTGATCTCAAAAGTGTTTGATCTGTTAAGTGTTTTGAGAAATTCTGTTTGTAAAAAAAATAAAAACGCTATAACGAATTAAAGTTGATTGATTACATACCATATTCTTGTACAATACCAGGAAAACTTCTTAAAAGTCTTGTTCCTACATTTTAAAACCTCTAGTCAGTGTGGGTGTTGTCCCCAGGCTACTGTTAACTGAGATGTTAACCTGTATTCGGGGCCACGTCAGTCCTGATCCTGTGTGTGCTCCTGTAATAATGTTTACTCTGTCATAGGTGTGGCCACTGCAAACGTCTTGCCCCAGAGTATGAAGCTGCAGCGACCCGTCTCAAAGGCACCGTGTCATTGGCTAAGGTATCACATTGTTGGTGATGGACACATGATGTCTTTTCATGGGAGATTTTGCACCCTTGTTTTCAGCGCAGATGGGGGGGGGGGGGGGGGGATGGTGGTATTTTTGTAATCTTTAATTGCAACCACAATAAAATATTGGGGGTTCCACTCCAAAACCCAATCTCTCCTTGAAATTCCCATGGGTAGATCTGATTTTTTTTTTGAA
>JAOYSI010003220.1:2216-15341 GCA_025775065.1 Hiodon alosoides
TGTGTGTGTGTCTGTGTGTGTGTCTGGGTTGAGGTATGCGCAGATAGAACCAGAGGAGAGGTATAGTAACACTTTGAGTATCTGAGTTATGAGGACATGAGTTGAGACCCCCAGGAAACCGGTCAGCGGGATCCTCAATGCAGCAGTTAACACGGAGGGGTACGGTTAAACGAGGTCAGACAGGTCCCCCTCTTGAAACGCTGAACGAGGAATCTCACAGAGAAGTATGGGTCCTCTTTCTTCATCCGCTGTCCGCTGAAATCTCTCACTTATAACGCAGCGCTTCTATTCCCTCGGGCGTTCCGTACTGACGTGGTATTAAAGATTCACAGCGAGAATTTCCCGAACCGCCGCACAGTTTCGCTTCAAGCCTTTAAACTAACCCTCTCTGCTCCGTGGGCATTGTTGCCTAGCAATGTCCCCTTCCACCCACCACAGCCCTGATTCTGCAGTGACTGCTCTAGCCCTCTAGGAGTCACTGTTGGCACACCATAAGCCCAGCCTACTTTCCGTGGTGAGAGGGAAACCGTCTGAACAGTAAAAACTTTTACCTTTAAAGCCGCAGTGGTGAGAGGGAAACCGTCTGAACAGTAAAAACTTTTACCTTTAAAGCTGCAGTGGTGAGAGGGAAACCGTCTGAACAGTAAAAACTTTTACCTTTAAAGCTGCAGTGGTGAGAGGGAAACCGTCTGAACAGTAAAAACATTTACCTTTAAAGCTGCAGTGGTGAGAGGGAAACCGTCTGAACAGTAAAGCTCTTATTTCTAGAGCTGAACGCTACCCTCCGAGAGCAACCTGTAGGCTTTGCGTTGGCAAAAATCACGCAGCGCTTTAGCACGTTTGTAAACAAAGTCTTTAATGACACAGGCCATGAGAGAGAGATCGCATTGTGAAGCTATTGCCCATGGAGAATGACCAGTGGATGGAATACAATAAATAGTTTGAACTTTAACCTCTGTACACAGACACATCGCACCAAAGCCACGGAAATGGACATAAATCAGTGCATCACAGACACTTTATTTTCCCATAAATCTATGATTGACATAAGATGTGTTTTTTTTTTCAAAATATTTTTTCCAGATTTTTTTGTTTTTACTTTCACTTTCTCTAAACAAACACAACTACTGGATTTGCCATTAATTATATACAGGTTCCTACACAAGGCACAATTGTCTATACAACATGTACAAAAAAAAAAAAAATCATCATCATCATTTATGATTGCACATACATTATAATAAGTCAGAAAATGTGCTTTGAGAGAAGGAACGATTTGCAGGAACTCAAATCTTATAAGTGTTAGTTAGTTTTACAAAGTGACTAGCATTAAAAATAAAAAATGAAAAGAAGAGCTTTTAATTTGGGCCTTCAGGTGGCGATGACGAGCCTGTCCTCGTCATCACTTGAGGCGTCGTTGTCGTCCACAGTCACCTGTTGCCTGGAAAGTGCGCTTGGCCTTGGGGCCCCCGGCTTGCTGGCGTCCCCTGTCGGGGGGCTTTGCACGGCTGGCGTGGTTCCATCCGGGGACGAGGACAGGGGGCGCTGCTGTGCCAGTGTCACCACGCCGTCTTGTTCGACCGTCTTCCCGGCGCGGTCGCTTCCTGGTGCAGCCTCCTCGGGGACTGGCGTTGCGGTGGATGGCTGGGAGACGGTCGCCTTGGTGCCAGTGGACACCGGAGGCTCCGCCTCTGTGGGACTGGGCCCAGACCCGAGTGTGTCAGAGGCTGGCACGCGGGGGCTGAGGGAGGAGATGAGGGCAGGAAGGGCGATGTTAAGAATCTGTAAGCTGGGAATGTGAGCTTGAGGAGAAGTGCTGCCCTGGTGGGCGGGGCTTGCGGCCAACACCTGCAGGCCCAGGGCGAGGCCAGACTGCGGGATCAGCTGAGCGGGCGGCAGCCCCACCATGTTGAGGGCCTCCAGTCCCGTCATGCCTACTTGCCCCAGCGGCAGGCAAGACAGGACGCCACTGCCCACGGGCTCAGACAGCCCGTCAGGCCGGAGAGCAGGTAGGGGGCTGGGGTTGCGGTGAAGCACGCTCACGGCTGGGATGGTGAGCTGAACCGAGCCTGCCTGGATGGGCAGGAAGGTGGAGTACGCCGCCAGGCCGCCCGGCACCAGCTGGATTCCGCCCACCGGGACCATGCTGTAGGGGGTGCGAGACGGCTGCTGTGAGTGCGGGGGCAGATGGCTGAACAGGTGGGTGTGGGGATTCTCAGGGATCTGGCTCTGGGGCAGGAAATGCAGAGGGCCTGGGGAGACGTAGGCCGAGCACGGCTGCAGGCTGGTCTGGGTGCCACGGTCGACCGGAAAACCTGCCTCACCCGTCTGGGGGGTGTTCAGGAAGTCCTGGGGGAGAGATAGACAGGACGGAATTAATACAGCTTCATGCATATTAACACTCAAAGGACAAGGCTAAGCAGGCCCACAAAACTCTTAGGGAATATTAACACTCTTTAGCTTTCCTTTTCTAACTGCATGGCAACATACACGGCGTATACAGGGGTGAACGGGTATGAGGGAGGAGGAGGAGGACAGGTAGAGAAACGGCCAGGAAAGAGCAACGGGCGCGGCGTGAGGTGCAGAGGGGTTCAGGCCTCACCTGGCCTTTGGCCATGCCCTTGACCGGAGGGCTGGGAGGAAGTTCGGAGTCTGGGTAGTCGATGGACATCTGCCTGCATGGAGACACAGGACTCATCATGGGGACAGAGTCTGTGTCCGAGGTGTGGCCGTCTGAGGCGGGGGTGGTGGTGGGGCAGGGGGAGGTCCCGGAGAGAGACATCTGGGCCAGTAAAGCGCTGGGCGGGGCGTCCGAGAAATGCAGCGGGCTGGCCGAGACGGAGGGCGCCGCAGACAAACTGGACTCTGCCTGGCTATCATCTTCATCATCTTCCTCTGCATCGTTGTCATCATCCTCGGGTCCATCCGAATCCTCCACATCTGAGCCAGGCCGCTCCCCTCCGCCAAGTCGTCCTCGGTCCCCTGCGGCAGAGGTCAGTCAGAGGTTCGTGAGGAATGAATCTTTAAAATCTCACATAGCGTCTCCTTGAAAACATAGAGCTTTAAACCACCGCACGTTAATGCGTTTTCATCTCAGTTAAAACTAGATACTGTGTCAGTAATTTCCTGCATTGGAGAAAATGCTGGAGTGACTTCCATCCCCACTGTTTTGACACTGCTGTTCTATTCAACACATGCTACGTTACCCCCAGCGTGCTACGTTACCCCCAGCGTGCTACGTTACCCCCAGCGTGCTACGTTACCTCCAGCGTGCTACGTTACCCCCAGCGTGCTACATTACCCTCTAGCTCCCTAATATTTTTTAAGGGATTACTTCTTGTTTAATTGTAGGAAATCAGTCTGTCAGAGAGTGCGTAAAGACGGGATGCACCCTATGTACCACGCCGCGGTGTTCTGGAAAAGGGCGCCTACTAAATTACAATAATGATTAACTGCGTAGACGGAAGCTGGGGCTATACAGACAAAGGCCCAGCCTCGAGGCTCAGCCCAGGGACAGAATGGAATAAATACTCCCCCAGCTCTGGAAGGCTTCCAGCGCCGTCTTCGCTAATATTAGAAGCTGCAATTTCCTCTTTGAGGACGTGTTGCATGCCGCCCACGGGCGCCCAGGATTAGCATTTAGCATTCAAAAATCGGGCTGCGGTGCGGACATCGATCTTCGCAGCACACCAGAGGTGACCTGTATTTGACACTGACTTTGTTACCCCTCACAGCTGATCCTGAGAATCCATATCCAGATATTTATCCACACTATTGATTGGCTCAATATAACACCTGACATTAGTTTCGATTCAATGATGATTCAATCAGATATTTTTGTCTCCACTTGGATCGTTTTGTCCTCCGGTGAATACTGGCGATTATTTACAGCAATGTTCATCTAAACACTTCTATATCCTATTCTCCATCTGCAGATACAGGACACATGACACCAGGGTACATACACATGCTTTTCTTTGTAAGTGTCACGGGATCTTTAAGGACCGGGTCTATACCTCAGGTTTATTCCTTGCCTAAAGAATGAATGACCGAGTCGTTAACGTGAACCCCAGCGCCCAGCTTGTGACAGTACCTGAGTCCTCTGCGTCTGTGTCTTCAATGAGGCCCACGGACACGCCCATCTCCAGACATTTCTTACTGTGGGCCTTAGACTTCATGTGCTTGGTAAGGTTCCCTGTGGATGGAGTGGAAGATGATGAGATGCACATATCTAACATTAATTACATTAAAAGGGATACCTTTTCTATGATAGGTATATTCGTTTTATTTATAAAATTTTTATTTTTATTTATAAAATTATTTTTTTTAAAGCAGACTATCACTGTTTTTTAGAAAGGTCCAGGAACCCCACTTCTGTCTTGCAGCTGCAGTAATCACTGAGCTCAATTTGTTCGTCGGGTGTCGCAAGCAAAATAAAATATCACTGCCGTTTAACCACACACAATCTGGTGCGACACACACGCACACACACACGCGCACGCGCACACACATGCAAGCACGCACGCACACACACACACACACACACACACACATACATGCACGCACACATACACGCACGCACACATACACGCACGCGCGCACACACACGCATGCACGCACACGCACGCACACACAAATCAACCTTTAAGATGTGTGGAGTGCGGCTCTTTTAAATGGAGCCTGCGCTGCGAGTGAGTAACTGAGAGACAAGTTCTGGAAGCCCGTAGGCAGTACAGATCCTCAGCCGGCTCACACACAGTGTGTGGGCAGACAGGTTAGGTCCTAATGAATCACTCGCCTCGCTGAGGCCGAGAAGCACCGTCTTTCAAAATAGCCAGCCCTTAAAGAAAGCTCCACAGAAAATATAGTCTCCAAGTGCCATTTTAGCAAATATTTTCGGACCATTTTATAGTCTATTTCAAGGATTCTGAAAAAGTAATTGGGGTTTTGACCCAAAATTAAGCCTCAGCTAAATGCACCCTTGTACCTACTGCTTTGTACTAAACAGCCAGACACACACATGTGCCTTGGGATTATTTTTAATATTTATTTACAAGCAAACTATAGCATAACTTTTATGTTTTCTGGTCTAGTACAGAACCTAAAGAGCATCATTCTTCATCATCTTCATTCTTTAGTCCTCTTGCAAAGTTCCATTTTGGTTTGTTGTAAGCCAGTGCCCATACACCCAGGTTATTAGTGTGAGTGAATTGTACGAGAGCTGAAGGACAGTGAGCGTGGTGCAGTGAGCGTGGTGCAGTGAGCGTGGTGCAGTGAGCGTGGTGCAGTGAGCGTGGTGCAGTGAGCGTGCTGCAGTGAGCGTGGTGCAGTGAGCGTGGTGCAGTGAGCGTGGACAGGGACGGAAAACAGGATCAGACGCTCACCTTTGGTCTTGAAGGAGAAGTTACAGTGTGCGCAGTGGTAAGGCCGGACGTCGCTGTGCGTGCGGATGTGCTTGCGTAACATGCTGGGCTTTTTGCAGCGAATTCCGCACTCTTCGCAGATGTATTTCCCCCGGCCACGCCCGCGCACGTACACGTACTCCTCGTTGGACTTGTACCTGTCAGACCGGCACCAGAGCACAGTGTCAGCTCCAAGGCCATCGCCACCTAATTCCACTCATTCAGTGATCTACTGAAAGAACCATTTGTGTCTTGCCGGTACGTACCCTCCGTCAAATATTTTCACCCGCCTGGGCTCCGTCTTGGAGGAGGAGGAATCCCGGTCCGATTCATTGCTCAGCTGAGAGTCAGGTTTCCCTTTACTGGTGCCTTCCTTAGACGTGGAAGTCTGAGAAGTCAAGACCTGGGAGTAACACTGGAAAAAGTACAGTTTAAATGACGTTGAGGGCTGTTACAAAGGCACTGAACGAAGAATAACAAAAGTGATTAAAAAACAAAACAAAACATGTTAAACAATGAAGTTACCTTAGGCAGGCTGTCTTTAAGTTTGCTGGAGTATGTCAGGATGTCAGACTTTAAGCTTGTGGTTATAGCTTGAGTGTAGTGTGTCTTCTTAGCAGTCTGTTTGGAGTCTAAAAGGGACATGACCACCTTGGTGGGTAGTCCTAGGGGGTTGGGGTTTTGTGTGCCGACGGCCCAAGTGGAGTAGGCCGAGATCTTCTGATCATCCTGGGGCACATGCAGGGGCTTTCTCTTCATGAGGTAACACCAGGTTATGGTGGTGGTGGTCTTCAAGCTGGGAAAGGAGAGACGGTGGCTGTCCCTTGTGTTGACTACTGACACAGAGGAGGCCAGCTTCATCTGTCCGTGGAAGCTCAGTGGTCGCGCAGGAGATTTGCCAGGGGACCAACGCTCCTCGCTTTTTCCCAGTGACTTTAGTGTGGAGTTGGCTGGGAGGGGAGAGGCGGAAGGGCTTGGAGACGCATGGAATGCGGAGCCTGACACTTGAGACACCACCACTCTGGGGGCTTCAATTTCGGGCACTGGTCCCATAGACTTTGAGGTGCTGGAGGTCTGGGTGTCTGTGGCATGTGCTTTTTGGGCTTCCGTCTTCTCGGGTTCTTGCTGAGGGCCTTCCGAACTGCCCGGGCTGTCTGCCGGCTCTACGGTGCACACCTGTCTCACGAGCACGAGCTTCCGTTGCCTGGGCACATCGGCTACCTTGGAGCCGAGGTAACTGAGCGACCTGCCGTCGGTGAGGCAGGCGCCGCCATGCTCGTCCTTCACCCGCTTCTGGTGCTTCTCCATTGCAATGTCCAGGCTGTTGGCCGGGGACAGCATGCGTTTGCTGGAGGCGCTGGGCTCCTGCTGCAGGCACAGGGCCATGGGAGAAGTACTGCCCACCACGTCCATCAAGGGAGCCGCTTGGTTGCAGCCAATGCTTCTTAGGCTATCTGGAATTGAGCTGCAGTTTAACCAGGGGCTAATGGAGGTCTGTAGCCTGTCTGGGTAAATTTGCGGTAAAGTCACATCACTTTCCATAATGTGTATTGGTGAAGGTCGGCCCCGGCAGGCAGCAGCGGAGGAATTGTTGAGTTGCTCATGCGTGACTAGGATCTGTGGCAAAGGGGAGACACCCACCCTGCTGCTGGAGGACACACTGCCCTGAAGGCAAATGGGCAACATGATGGATGCCGCCGGATTAGGCAACATCTGAGGACTCTGCGGAACCACGTACACATTTTGCATTCTGTCAGTTGGCTTAGAAACACCGACAACCTCGTTGGCAACGGGAAGCGTGATTATAGGTAAGCTGATCTTTGTCGCCTGCGTACCTGGGAGCGAGTACTTTTGGGTATTTTTGAAGGCAGAGCAGTGCAGCTGGTACTTGGGCACCAAGTTCTTGTCTAGCGAGTCAGCAGAAATTTTCGGAGGGTCCTCTTGACCCGCCACAGCCTGGACAGAGGGTTTTGGTGCCCTTTGGCATGCTGCAATCCTGGTTGTCTGGTGCCAGGGGTGTGGGAGGCCATGAATAACTGGATGCTCCGTCTGGCTGCCTAAGTTGATGCCTTGGACTAAGGGGAAATTCTTCTGCTGAATGAGTTCCAAATGACCCACTTGGTGTGTAATAAGTGGTTGCGCAATGACAGGCCTTGTAGCAGACCTGTGCTGAGAAATGGGATTTATATTTGCAGAGGGAACTCTGTGGACAGACATAGCCTGCTTCCCCGCAGCCTGTTGACTCTCTGGTCCAATTTTTAAGGACATCGGACGAACGAGGGGTCCTCTTCTCCTTTCAATGAGAGGCACTTGGACCCCAGAGGAAGGTTGAGGACTCTTTGGTAAGACATTTTCCCTAGGTGACAAGGACCTCATTGGCGAAACTGTACCGCAGTCAAACGACTTGCTACGATAGTCTGTGGTGATCTCCCCCGAGGGCTGAGTACAGCTGATCTGCTCTGAGGCAGCTCGCCTCATCACCCTGGAGTCAGGGACCCCCAAAGTATTGCACACTAACGGCAACCCTTGAAATTCTGCAGTTTTACTAACGCATTCTGTCCTCGATGGGCTTTCAGGTCGCGGTAACTCCTCCCTGTCAAAGGAGGCGGAGACACTCGAACAGCGAGACAAGCTGCTGTCTCTGCTGAGGCTGCGAGACAGGGAGGAGTCAAAACTTGACTCGCCGGACGACTGCTCCATCTGGGCCAGCCGTATCCTCTTTTTCTTCGGGGGAAGCTTCTCTGTAGGCAGCTTAGAAAGACTTTCACTTCTCTGGGGCCAGTTGAAGGTCTCCAAGGGCCTTTCTGGCTCGTGGACTTGGGTCTCCTGCTCCCGGTCCGGCTCCTCCGTGACCAGAATCTCAGGTACCTGAATGTTGTTTTGGCGCACCAGCCGCGACTGCTGCGCAGGAACACAGTTCTCAGGAGGGTTGGCCGATGTGCTGTCGGCATGCTGCTCTGGAACGACCCGCTCGCCCTCTACAGGTTTATTTATAGGTGCTGGGACAGAAGGGCTTTCACGAGGACTACTAGCTGTGGCTGCTGCCATGGGTTTACTCTTGCTCTGAGCTTCTCTTTCCAGAAGATCAACAGGCGAGGCTCTGTCGATGGATTCTGATGTCTCAAAAGAGCTGGGTCTGCTAAGAGAGTTGGTGTGTCGAATGACTGACGTGCCACTGCCTTGCCTCTGCAAATCGCCTCTCTCTTTATTAGAAACGCTGATCTGAGCCTCTCGAATAGGAGACAGCCTAGACTCTGCAACATCTACGCCTCTTGCCATCAGCTGCATTTGAGAGAGCTGTGATGGATTGTTGGAGGACTGCAGATCCACTAAGACAGAATGCTGAGAGAACAGGCCGCCCCGAACATCTTTGGTCATCTGGCAGGAGTCAAAACTCCCCGAGCATGGAGGATTGGTGTCTGTTGGGGATTGGTCATCGTCATCACCGACGCTCTTCATTTTCCTTCGTTTCCTTATTGAAATTGCTTGGTCTATTATTCCGGCGACACCTACTGCCCTCTGGTGAAATACCTGGGGCTGCGGCGCGGCCCGGAGAGATTGATCCTGGTCCATCTCTCGGACCGGCACCGATTTGTTTTTTGGTCCGTGAAGCTCCGAGCAATAAAACTTTTTGTGATTTTCAAAGTTTTCTAGCTTTCTGTAACGGTTGCGACAGGTCTCGCACTCATACATTGTCCCTTTATTTTGCTGGGCCCTTTTGTTTCTCTCAGCGGCAGGTCCTTGTTCAAAGGACTTGCTCCTCTGCAGGACTTCAGTGCAGACGTTGGACCCATGATATCCCTCATCCATCGACCGTGTGGCGGCAAGGCCGTGTCCTTCGGTGGAGGAGAAATCTTCGATTGCGATCTGTCTCACAAGGGTGCGAGGATGCATGACTGGGTTTGGGGTGGCTGGGGCTGATATAAACACGTCGTCATTGACAGAACCAATTTTGTCGTCAAACGACTGGCAGACTCGCAGTGGATGGGGTAGAGGGGCAGCATTATGGGGGGGAGCAGAATATCCAGGCGTCGTAGGCATCGAGTTACTCCTTGTAATTGGTAAACAATCCATAGATGGATATTGATGGGGGACAGATAGGAGAAAAACCTGCTTAGATTTATCAGTGGGGGTAAAAGGGGATTTTGGTATGTCTGAGCTAGAGCTGGACCTTCGACCTATTGGTTTAAGGTCGAACTGAAACGAGTCTTTGAAAATGTAAGATTTGGGCGAGTCTATACTTCCTCGCCTGGAAAGAGAAGTCCTTTTTGGTTTGACACTGTCCAGCTGTTTGTCATCAACCACTGCCTCATTATCTGATATCAGTTTCGAAATGCGCTCTTCGAGCGAGAGAGCTTTTGACACTAACGGAGGACGCATTTGTCCATGTGAAAGAGAGGACTTATCTCTAAAGGTTGCCTGCATGACTGTAGCCACAATGTTGGCAGAGCAGGCTGAGGGGTTCTTGGACACATCCATGTCTACTGGAGGAGAGATCTTGACAAATGGACTAGGAGGACTCATGGCCTGGTCTGCACTCTCAGATCGAGAGAAGTAACCGGAATCTGTGCTGCCTAAACTACGGGGGCTCAGCAGACACTTTCCCTGCTGCTGCTGGGAAAAGTCTGTCGCCTGTTGCCTCTGTAACTGCGCATGCCCCCCACCTGGTGGTGACTTGCAGTGTTGCTCTTCGTCCTCGCTTATAATGACCTCTTGCGATGGGCTTGTGCAGTCCACCTCCTTCACAGAAGACAGGACCATGACGTTAGACCTCATGTTCATTGCCTGAAACTCCCTCTGCCACTGGGCGGTCACCAACTCAGGGGTGGGATCTGTGACCCTTGGACTGTCCGCTCGTAAGGGGGACACGTTGACAGGATGGACAACCACCTTTGGCAGGGTGCCTGTCACTTTTGGCTCAGAGGCCTTCTGGTTCGTCGCCGACTTTGACGCCTGGAAGGCCGCTGGCAGTTCTGCCTCTTCATGGCTACATCGAGCTCTGCTGACGCTCTGTGCACTGCTCTCTGACAAAGCCCTTGTGCTGCTCTGTGAGGAGTCAGGGTCCAAATCCGCCACACTTTCCTTGTCGCTATCCGCACTCTCATCCACGTCAGAGTGAGCACTAAGAGCTTTGTCAGACTCCTGTGACAAGGCTCCAGGTCCAGAGTCAGAGCGCACCACCAGACCCAGTTTGATGGCATGCGCATGGGATTTCTTATGCTTGTACAGGTTGCTCTTGGTCTTGAAAGAGAAGTCACATGTGATGCAGGGGTACGGCCGCTCGCCTGTGTGGGACCGCTTGTGCTTCAGCAGGACACTGGGCTTAGCACACGCCCGGTTGCAGAACTCGCACACATACTTCCCTTGCTTTTTAGGCTTCTGGTCCTTGGCGGAGGTGTTGCATGCCGGCTCCAGGCTGGGGGTGACTATGGCAGCCATCTGGATCTGGTTGTACCCTGGAGTGACCGGGACTTGAACGGTACTGGGCACACTAGCCGAAGCAGACTGACAGGTATACACAACAGGCTGACTCTGAGGCAGAGTCTTGGGTCCTGAGGGAACCGGCGTGTGAATCAGAGAGGCGGCGGGCACGGCACCATACATCTGAACTGCGGCGTGCTCCTCGCAGTGTTGCTGGGGGGCCAAGCGGCTGAAGTCTGGTGCCGTAACGCACGAGCTTGGCTGCTGGTGCTGCGGGCGGGCCAGGGCTGCGGCCTGTCCAACGGCCTGCCCACCCACCTGCACGGCCTGGGGGACGCGAGAGTAGTACTGCTGCCTGCTGGCAAGCTCTGGCTGCATCAGTGCAGGCTGTTTAAGGACACTGTAACCCACCGCTGGCATAGCTGCTGGACCGCCCGGTCCGGACGACTGTGCAGCAAGGACTGGTCCTGCGGAGCAAATCTGGGTCACGGTAAAGTTGCTTTTCTGTTCCGTTAAAGAGGTAAAGTCCGGCTCCATAGCCTTGAGCAGGACCTCGAGGGGAGCACTAGAGCGGGAGGGGGAAGCACTGGCACAGCCGTCTTTCAGCAGAGTTCCCTTCGGGTCACCCTCCGGGCTCTTCCCAGCATTACCCGGTGCCAATGACAGCTGCTGGTCCACACAAATCTCTGTCTGCATTGGACCCTCGTGGATGGTCAACGTGGGTGTGGTGGCCCGCCCCTTCAAAGGTTGACCCTCGAGAGGTGTGGATCCCACATAAGGAATGTTATCTGGTGCATCATTCTGAATCGGGGAGTTTCTGGACGGACTGCTTGGAAACGAGCTGCAGCGCGAGGCCTCTTTTCCGGATGTGCCTGAGGGCACAGAGGACTTAGCTTGTAGGGGCTTCACAGGTGACTTGGGTACCTTCTTCAATTGGTTCTCCCCGACTACTTTCTTACGCTTCAAGCCTTTGGCTTCAGCAAATCTCCGCCCACTTTCTCTGGGACCTGTGCAAAAGATAAAGCACTCATAAGCCCTGAATTAGAGCTTCTTGCTGACAAAAAAAAAAAAAAAAAAAATTTAAAGTCCGCCTTTGCAACCTATATTAAGCCAATCAGAACATGTTATGTAAAATGTAGCACAAGTTCCAAAATATCTCTCAATTTTGAGTGGAAGCATAATTCTGTTACATCAACATGGAGAGTACTGGGACACTGTGTATTGTGGGAGGGAATGCTGGGAACAATTGGACATATAAATCGTGTTACCGAACACGCTGCATTTATCAAAGAGGCGAGTTGCACAGATCTCTGGTATATTATTTCATATGTGACCGTATATAAAGGCTTGTGTATAATTCAGATTCATGTAGCGTTGCCTGCCAAGCCATATCTGTCTTCTCCTTGGGAGAAATGTTCATTGGCATGTATTTCAGCTATCCATCCCAGCGACCTGACATGTTTCATTAGTGTCTTTTAACAGCAGCCGTCTTCCCTGCTGTCCCATCAAGAGACACCAAAAATGATTCATTTTGATTTCTGTCAAGCGCTTCTCCAGCCAATAGGTAGAGAACATGCCCGGTCCACATATTAGTCTTAATAGGGCAGCAGATCGTCGTCGTTATTTGGTTCTCTGGTCACAAACACCGATGCATTGTCGTTATTAAATCCCCCTATTTAACTAAGTACTTAAAACAGGTCCTTCCCTGGGTTTATTAAATACTGAAACAGACTTCTAGGTTACTTTTCCGCCACCTAACTAAGCCTCTGGCATGTTTGAGGGAGGTGTTTCCACAGGAGAGGTTTTGGTAACCCATGAAGCCAGGAGATGACCAGTGGGAGAGTGGACAGCTTTATTTTCAGAAAGTATTTACAGCTTCCAATTATCCAATCCAATGCTCCTATTCAAAGGACTTGAACAATTAATTAATTGAACAACTAATCTTAATACTGATGAATGGTAATTGGCATTACTAATTTATTCCAAAAATAATGCACTCCAATACTACCTCTTTCATAGAGGACTTTTAACATATAACACTCAAGGGATGCCAAATCAAGATAAGCATCCAGTTAGCAGCTTAATTAAACACAGATAATTAAGCACACCGTTGGAATGAAATCCAGCATACATGGGGCCTCGGTACCTGTGTCGGAAAACACTGATGTTACCGGCTACCGGCAATGTGAGGGCACCAGCCCAGATAGTATTCTGAGAAGGGATTTAAGGCTCATAATAGCGCCTGATAGCTTCCTCTCACCACCTGTCCTCATCCAACCCTTAACCTGAGACTTTGGAGGAG
>JAOYSI010003221.1:0-15341 GCA_025775065.1 Hiodon alosoides
GCGCTCACTGTCACAGCTGCTGAATGCGCTCACTGTCACTGCTGCTGAATACGCTCACTGTTCACTGTCACAGCTGCTTAATGGGCTCACTGTCAAAGCTGCTGAATACACTCACTGTCACGGATGCTGAATGCGTTCACTGTCACGGATGCTGAATGCGTTCACTGTCACGGATGCTGAATGTGCTCACTGTCACAGCTGCTGAATGCGCTCACTGTCGCAGCTGCTGAATGCACTCACTGTCGCAGCTGCTGAATGCGCTCACTGTCACAACTGCTGAATGCGCTCACTGTCACAGATGCTGAATGTGCTCACTGTCCCAGCTACTGAATGCGCTCACTGTCACAGCTGCTGAATGCGCTCGCTGTCACGGATGCTGAATGCGCTCACTGTCAGGGATGCTGAATGTGCTCATTGTCGCAGCTGCTGAATGCGCTGACTGTCACTGCTGCTGAATACGCTCACTGTCACTGCTGCTGAATACGCTCACTGTTCACTGTCACAGCTGCTGAATGCGCTCGCTGTCACGGATGCTGAATGTGCTCACTGTCACAGCTGCTGAATGCGCTCTCTGTCGCAGCTGCTGAATGTGCTCATTGTCGCAGCTACTGAATGCGCTCACTGTCACAGCTGCTAAATGCGCTCTCTGTCGCAGCTGCTGAATGTGCTCATTGTCGCAGCTACTGAATGCGCTCACTGTCACGGATGCTGAATGTGCTCATTTTCGCAGCTACTGAATGCGCTCTCTGTCACAGCTGCTGAATGCGCTCACTGTTCACTGTCACAGCTGCTGAATGTGCTCACTGTCACTGCTGCTGAATGCGCTCACTGTCGCAGCTGCTGAATGCGCTCACTGTCGCAGCTGCTGAATGCACTCACTGTCGCAGCTACTGAATGCACTGACTGTTACAGCTGCTGAATGCGCTGACTGTCACTGCTGCTGAATACGCTCACTGTCACAGATGCTGAATGTGGTCACTGCTCACTGCCACTGAATACGCTCACTGTTCACTGTCACAGCTGCTGAATGCGCTCACTGTCACAGCTGCTGAATCCGCTCACTGTTCACTGTCACAGCTGCTGAATGTGTTCACTGTCACAGCTGCTGAATGCGCTCACTGTTCACTGTCACAGCTGCTGAATACGCTCACTGTTCACTGTCACAGGTGCTGAATGCGCTCACTGTTCACTGTCACAGCTGCTTAATGGGCTCACTGTCACAGCTGCTGAATACGCTCACTGTTCACTGTCACAGCTGCTGAATGCGCTCACTGTCACGGATGCTGAATGCGCTCACTGTCACGGATGCTGAATGTGCTCACTGTCACTGCTGCTGAATGCGCTCACTGTCACAGCTGCTGAATGCGCTCACTGTCACTGCTGCTGAATGCGCTCACTGTCACTGCTGCTGAATGCGCTCACTGTCACGGATGCTGAATGCGCTCACTGTCACGGATGCTGAATGCGCTCACTGTCACAGCTACTGAATGCGCTGACTGTCACAGCGGCTGAATGCGCTCGCTGTCACGGATGCTGAATGTGCTCACTGTCCCAGCTACTGAATGCGCTTACTGTCACAGCGGCTGAATGTGCTCGCTGTCACGGATGCTGAATGCGCTCACTGTCACGGATGCTGAATGCGCTCACTGTCATGGATGCTGAATGTGCTCATTGTCGCAGCTACTGAATGCGCTGACTGTCGCAGCTGCTGAATGCGCTCACTGTCCCAGCTACTGAATGCGCTTACTGTCACAGCGGCTGAATGCGCTCGCTGTCACGGATGCTGAATGCGCTCACTGTCCCAGCTACTGAATGCGCTTACTGTCACGGATGCTGAATGTGCTCATTGTCGCGGATGCTGAATGTGCTGACTGTCACGGATGCTGAATGTGCTCATTGTCGCAGCTACTGAATGTGCTGACTGTCACAGCTGCTGAATGCGCTGACTGTCACAGCTGCTGAATGCGTTCACTGTCATAGCTGCTGAATGCGCTTACTGTCACAGATGCTGAATGCACTCACTGTCACTGCTGCTGAATGCACTCACTGTCACGGATGCTGAATGCGCTCACTGTCACAGATGCTGAATGCGCTCACTGTCACAACTGCTGAATGCGCGCACTGAACACCTCACAGCTGTTTAATGCAACATCTCTTCATATGGCCACTGACTCTAACAGCCTCTCTTTATAAGGCCATTGTATGCAACAGCGTCTCTTTATATGGCCGCTCACTGAAACAACTTCTCTTTATTTGGCCGCTCACTGTAACAACTTCTCTTTATATGGCCGCTCACTGTAACAAATTCTCTTTATATGGCCGCTCACTGTAAGAACTTCTCTTTATATGGCCGCTCACTGTAACAACATCTCTTTATTTGGCCGCTCACTGTAACAACTTCTCTTTATATGGCCGCTCACTGTAACAAATTCTCTTTATATGGCCGCTCACTGTAAGAACTTCTCTTTATATGGCCGCTCACTGTAACAAATTCTCTTTATATGGTCGCTCACTTTTATATCTTCCCTCTATATGGTGGCTCACTGTGATTTTGTGTCTTTTTATGGCTGTTCAATTTAATATTGTCTCTTTATATGGCCGCTCGCTTTCAATTAGACACACGGCAGCTGAGAAAGGCATGCTTTTTTTTTGTTTGATGAGAGGACAATTTTGTCCTTTTTACTCAAAAGGCATTTTTCCTGTCTTTAATTAAGTCCTTTCATTTGTAAATCGCAAACCATTAACTGGGCCATCTGGAGTATTGTGGCCAGGGATAATTGCACATGACAAAGTCACATGGCATGTCTGTTTTGTCTCTCACAGTTTTTTGCTGACTACATTGTAAGTATGCAGATCAAATGTAGTACAGTTAGTTTGGCAAGTATTGTGACGTGCATTCTATCCGGCTTTTTTGCATGCATGCGTGTGGGTGTGTGACACAATCTGCTCTCTGGTTGGCTGCAAAATGCCGGGGACAGGTTCCCATGGTTACACATGGAATTGATCATGTCACATGGGTTGGTATGGCAACCAGAGAAAAGCAGGAACTGTGATTCAGGCAGTAATTCATCTGATCTTTCTTTCTGCATTCTTGAACACAGACGCATTCACTGCAGAGAGACATCATCCTATCCTTCTTTGTAGTTTTATGCAGTCAAAGTTTTCCATGGGTGCATATGTAGTTTTAACACTGGTTAAAACTGCACAAACTGTCCTCCAGCTCTAGCCTGTGATAAGTCATTACTCAGAATGGGTATAAGCTTTTTTCAGCATATAATATTTGCCTATATTTGGACTAAATTTGTGTGTTACAAAAGTGCATGCATTTTCTGATTAAACTGAAAACATTTCTTGCATATGCACTTGCTACTTTATTAGGTACACCTTGCTTGTACTGGGTTGGACCCCCTTTTGCCTTCAGAACTGCCTTAATTCTTTGTGGCATAGATTCAACAAAGTGCTGGAAACATTCCTCAGATATTTTGGTCCATATTGACATGATTGCATCACGCAGTTGCTGTAGACTTGTTTGCTGCACATCCATGACCCGTTCCACCACATCCCAAAAGTGCTCTATTAGATTGAGACATGGTGACAGTGGAGGCCATTTGAGTACAGTGAACTCAATGCCATGTTCAAGAAACCAGTTTGAGATGATGTGAGGTTTGTGACCATTTTGTAATGGAAGTAGCCATTAGAAAATGGGTACACTGTGGGATGGACATGGTCAGCAACAATACTCAACTGGTACTAGGAGGCCCAAAGTGTGCCTAGAAAATATCCCCCACACCATTACACCACCACCACCACCAGAATGAACCGTTGATACAAGGCAGGATGGATCTATGCTTTCATGTTGTTTACGCCAAATTCTGACCCTACCATCTGAATATCACAGCAGAAATCGAGATTCATCAGACCAGGCAACGTTTTTCCAATCTTCTATTGTCCAATTTTGGTGAGCCTGTGTGAATTGTAGCCTCAGTTTTGTGTTCTTAGCTGACAGGAGCTTACAGGAGTGGCACCCGGTGTGGTCTTCTGCTGCTGTAGCCCATCTGCTTCAAGGTTCAACGTGTTTTGCGTTCAGAGATGCTCTTCTGCATACCTCAGTTGTAATGAGTAGTTATTTGAGTTACTGTTGCCTTTCTATCCGCTCAAACCAGTCTGGCCATTCTCCTCTGACCTCTGCCATTGTTCTCCGCCCGGATGCTTGATTGCTTGATTTGAACTTCAGCAGATCGTCTTGACCATTTCTACATGCCTAAATGCACTGAGTTGCTGCCACGTGATTGGCTGATCAGATATTTGCGTTAACGAGCAGTTGAAGAGGTGTACCTAATAAAGTGGCCGGTGAGTGTATATTAACATCTACCATGCAATACTGTAGCTTTGTGGTAAAAACAACAAACTCGTTCAAAGACTTTGGTACAAAACCTCCCCGGAGCCCAGATCGCCAGAGGTGCTTCTTGGACCCCTATTATACTGCAGGTTCTTTTATCTTCCTGGGTCGGATCTGACACCGGTGGGATATGTACCTTCTTTGCATGAGCAGTGTCTGTTTCTATCAGAACTGACGGTCAAGCTAAACTCCCGCGTGTGTATGTGTGTGTTTGTGTATGGGTGTGCTTAACTGCATCCAGGTATTGAGTATTGTTTTGTTTTTTTCCAGTCACACTTTAAAATAAATATTCATTTCTAACAGTGGTGTAGTGGTAAAAAAAAAAGTAAAGGAGCGGTCCCAATGAGTATCATTTGAATAGTTAACGAGGTATTTACAGTTACGCCCACTTTCCATTTAAAGCGATTTAATCAGGTTTTTTTACTACACCCCTGATTACTAATCATCAAGCTTTGCTTAATTTCATCACGAAAGAGAGCATGCATATTTCTAAACTGTGTGGCCATCTAATCCCAATATTTATGTGCAGAGTTTATCATTTATTTCAATGAAAATGGCACATAAATTAGGGGTTTCTTATTCAGCCGGCTTCTTCAACAATAGACCAGTAGTGACCCGCGGTGTGAGTCACTCTTCTGCTGGAAAGCCATGAGAGCGGCCCGAAGTGAGTGAGCTGACACTTGGTCATCTAAGTTCCTTCAGGGCTTAATGTTCAGCTCGGTCAGTGTTGTGCAGTACGTGGGCAAGCCAAAGCCCCAGCGCAGGTCTTTGTGAGGCATTTTCGATTGGACTCTTTTGGAGGTAAGTGGTGCTTTTCCCAGTCACAAGAGCTGCTGGTGGGATTTGATTACGTTTCTGCCTGAGTCAGTGGGCCGCGCTCGCCACTGCCTGCAGTAATTCAATTAGAAAAATGTTCCTTCCCAGCTGGATTCCTCTGATCAGATTAGGCCTGCTGGGCACTGGCCTGTGTTCACATGGCCAGGTGCTGAGTAAGGCGGTTGAGGGTGAAGGTTGTGTGGTCATTCTCAGTTTCTTATGTTATGCAACCATTCGCGAGACTGACAGCCCCGACGACTTCGGCCTAGATGTCTTAGAACGATGGGGATTCTTTCTTGGTCCCTGATTGGCTCCTGCACTCAAGAAAATCCAAGCGTGTATGTGGCACTGATTCTGTTCTGCCCTTCCGAAAGCTTACTCTGACAATTACCTAAACAGTCCTCAAAATGGACATCCTCAGATCTAACGACCTTGTGTCTTCATGACCACGCTTGCCTGTTTGAGCACAAGGTGGGGAGAGACAGTCTCCCTCTCCACTAGCCTTTTGTGTAAGTAAAGGCTATTACTACGGATTGTGGCTAATCGGCTAATCCCCTCTCCTGTGCCTCTTACTCTGATCCTTTGTTAGATGCACCAAATGGTCACAGCACTGCTAAGGTGCCCCCCAAACTCCGGTCCAAGGACCCAAGGTGTAGATACATCTGCCACTTCCTGTTATGTGCAGCAGAGGCCTATTGAACGCCATCAATTTCATTGACTTCAAAACACTTAGTCTGAAGGTTCCTTTGAAAGCTCAAAGTTGTGTCTTCGGATCTTGGTTGCTGGTATTACATAGAAAAGACTGAGCTCCTGTTTCCATCTGGTTCATGATGGCTAGGGAATGCATTGTGTTTGGTGCATAGATGTTTTGAACCTGCAAATTGGTCTCCTGTCAAGGTTTCTATTCCTGTAACTCACCCCTCAGCGGAGGGTGTGTGTCTATGAGGACAGAGCAGTCTGAGAGTTAGATTATTCTGTAGCTTTCAGCAGTTACGTAAGACAGAGAACTTAGGCAAAACCAGGCTGAGGTTACTGCTCAGGATTGTTCAACTTTTTTTGTCCATGCTGATGTTGCTGTAAAAAATATTAATTAATCCTCTGTACACGTCCACTGTATACATTCTCTGTACATATAATATACTATAATTTTCCATAACGAGCACAGTACCCTTCTCTCTTTTAGGCGATTTTGTGTTGCTGTCACTCTAACTTACTTTACACGCAGCCCCTTCTGACTGATATTACCAGACAGATCCATCACAGCATTGAGCCTCGATGTATATTATTTTATTTTTTATTAGACCCTCCTCTTCAGAAAGACTAAGATATTTTGCCTAATGAGCTTCAAACCACTGGTAAAAAACACTTGCACACAACAATGTCTGTCATGCTTTCTAATTCTTACCAAACTATGAGAAAGAGCAGGGGGCGGAAAATAGTACACAAAAAAGATCTATTTAAATCCCAATAAGGCCAGCACTGTTCGAGGCCAAATGAGGGAGAGAGAGTGCAGATTAAAAGAACAGCCCCTGCAGAAGCTTCCCGGGGTAGTACTGATGTACATAGATCTGATCCCAGAGCGGCCATGCACACCAATGAGGCAAAATTCTGCAGCAAGTTTCACACGCCCTCTCAACGATGGCTTTCCTGCGCATTCTCTGTGCAGCAGTGCATTGTGGGTCCCTGGCTCAGTGTCCAGACACTCAGCTGAACTCCTCTAAAAAACAACAGTCTCACCCTAAATAGTGAGAACTGCACAGTCACCTATTATAAATGAAGTAAATACTAAAAATGGAATACATTAAACTTAATAAAGTACCCTATTTTTCCTGTGTGTGTTACTTCACTGTATCTCTTTATGACCATTCCGTAGCAGTTTGTAGGCCATTGTCTTGAAGCTTCTTCCCAGTCAGTTTTACCAAAACATAATAAAATTTGATCGCGTACCCCGGCAAGTGAAAACAACAAATAACTCCCTTTTCTTTTACTTTTGGTAGCCATTAAAGTAATAGTGGGCATGCAATGTACTTGGCAGAAAATCCAGGAGAAACTCGCAAAGCATTCCTGGAAAGCCTGCAGCGGGTTCAGACAAAAACAGCTCTCATTGCGGTGTGCTGGGACCCTTATCAGTCTCAAAGGAGGTGTGATCCTTTCCAGGCAAATCTGCTGCTGCATCTATAGCCCTTGGGAAAAGCATCTCGCAGAGAAGTGTGGTGGGCCGAGATCGCCTGAACATTGCTGGGACTGACTGACTGACTGACGGACAGCTCTAATCTGCACTCCTACTGACTTGACACCTCTGGGCTCCAGTTGCCAAGCTGCGTTTGTCAGTTTCCTCTGATTCCACCCCCTCTGGGGGAGTGGGGGTAAAAGGGTCCCAAGTGGTCTATCAGGGCAAGGATTATCCTCAGGTCAGGCATGTCAGTGGTCAGGCTGTGAGGTCCGCGTAACGTCAGTTAGAAAGGAGCCGTCAGGCCTGCAGAGCAAGGCTACACGGGCAGCCCAGATCCATGTGGCAAAAAGAAGAGAGGACATCGCCAAGCCTTTGGGCGAGTTACGTTATTATCATGAAGCTGCTACACCTCATAAATTATCAAGTGCAGGTCTGACAATATGCAAATGACTGTCGCATGAGGTGTGCACAGTCTGTTTAGCACAAATGATTATGCAGTCAAAGCCTAATTGTAATTGGCTTACAGAATTGTAAAAGTGTGAGCATGTGTGTGTGCACGTGTGATCTTTATAAAGCTCTTCCTATTATAAAGGATACAATTGTTGCTCTTCTAGCCTCACCCTGGATGACTCAGATCTTTTGTGTTGTGCTCGGCAATGATTGGGTCAGCTCTGTCACATGTTCTCAAACCCTGCACGTAATTTACTTTAACCCTTACACACCATCTCCAGAGGGATGCCCATCGATTCCTCCCATGGGAACTATGCAGCACAAATTCGGTGCGTGTTTGGGGGCGGGCAAATACGCAACAGCTTATTATATATAATAGAGCAAAAATCTGCAGCCTTCAGCCTTACGAAACCTCCTGCTTCGGCAGAGAAAGACCGGAGACAGCTAGGTGCATCTGTCACCTCTCTCAGACAAAACCCCAGTTAAGCCATTACAGGGATTACCAACAACAGCAACAGGCTACTAAACAACAGCTCTCTCCGGCCTGTGGAAGAGGAGCACGGATACACCGAGACTAAGCCTTCCACTGAATGCATTCATGCAGCTTCACACTCTGAATATAATCATGCAGCTTCACCCTCTGAATACAATCATGTAGCTTCACCCTCTGAATACAATCAGGTAGCTTCACCCTCTGAAGACAATCAGGTAGCTTCACCCTTGACCTACCCACACTGCAGACCACCTCTTAACTTAATTAGCTACCTTATGTTAGACAGTGCCTTGTGTTTCATTTCGCACAAAGCCCAACATTAGGAGACTAAATTGGATCCCCAGTTAACAAATAAATGCAAGCTACAACTTTCCCTTGTCCCAGAGATTTTATATGTTGTATAAATGGATAGATATCGGACACCTGTATTAATCATCAGTTCAGGTTCTGTACTCATTTTATGTACTTTAAGTTTTTCTGGACGGGATGTTTCAGTAAACGGCCGTGATGGAATATTACCATAGAAACTGGTCAAAACTACCGAGCCACAGCCCTATTCATGCATAACAGATGAGGACCACAGAGCTACTGACCCGGTTGAGCTGCTCCAGCAGCCGGTGGTTCTGTTCGGACAGCTCAGACACTGCCCGAGTCTTTTCCCTGTCAGCCTCCCGCAGCTGGACCTGTTGGCGCTCCAGTTCCCCTTGCAGCTGCTGCAGGTCTGTCTCCAGCTCTGCCACGCGGCCCTCCCACTCCCCCTCCCGATTCTCCAGCCTTCGCCGTAACTCATGCTTCTCCTGCTCCAGGAGCTGAAAAAGAAAGGGACGTGAGAACGAGAACGGGGTGAGTTTAGTCCTGAGACGTGAGAATGAGAAAGGGGCTTGTTTAGTCCTGAGGTGTGAAAATGAGAAAGGGGCATGTTTAGTCCTGAGATGTGAGAATGAGAAAGGGGCGTGTTTAGTCCTGAAACGTGAGAACAATAACAGGGCGAGTTTAGTTCTGAGAGAGGTGACTGAGAGGTTATTCCTAAAACAGAGAGACAATTGAAAGGTTAGGCCTGAGTCAGAGAAATGACTGAGAGATGGGTCTGAGACAGAGAGATGACTGAGAGGTTAGGTCTGAGACAGAGTGATGACTGAGAGGTTAGGTCTGAGACAGGGAGATGACTGAGAGGTTAGGTCTGAGAGGTTAGGTCTGAGACAGAGTGATGACTGAGACGTTAGGTCTGAGACAGAGAAATGACTGAGAGATGGGTCTGAGACAGAGAGATGACTGAGACGTTAGGTCTGAGAGGTTAGGTCTGAGACAGAGTGATGACTGAGAGGTTAGGTCTGAGACAGAGTGATGACTGAGAGGTTAGGTCTGAGACAGGGAGATGACTGAGAGGTTAGGTCTGAGAGGTTAGGTCTGAGACAGAGTGATGACTGAGACGTTAGGTCTGAGACAGAGAAATGACTGAGAGATGGGTCTGAGACAGAGAGATGACTGAAACGTTAGGTCTGAGAGGTTAGGTCTGAGACAGAGTGATGACTGAGAGGTTAGGTCTGAGACAGGGAGATGGCAGAACTGGGGTAGATGGTGGGTTAAGGGTACCGGTTTATTGTAGGGACTACTTAGGTATGGAGTTGAAACAGCCTAAGATGACCTCAAACAGTATGGATGTCTTGCGGTGAAAATAAAACAAAAACAAACAATTTTCCCTGAGAAACTTGCATAGCGTCCCTGCACCTTTTCTTTGTGTTGAAACAAACCACCTGAGATCAAAACCTCCAGAATATAAAGACTCGAGAAAAGAATCGTTAGCAGAACTGTAATTTTTTTGTCATTTAAACACACAGTAAATGTATAATTATTATTAAATGAACCCAGCGTCGATCCACATTTATTAATCCAGACATACGCACACACAGCATAGCACTAATAACGGCAAAGGTAAATGTATTCATTTTAAGACATAACCAACAACCTAAAAATCTATCAATTGACATTTTCATCAAAAAACAATAACCAAATTATATATATATATATATATATATATACACACACTAAGGAGTTGTGGCTTATATATTCTTCTAAAAGTCTGTAAAACTCAATAATTTTGTGTGATCATTTGTTTCCATTCATTTTGTTCACTTATCAATAGGTTATATAAGAAGGGATATTCTACCAAGTCACTTTACGGGGTCAAATAGATTGCGTTCATTTAATTTCATTGTTAATTGTCATATTTACATATTAACTGAAGAGAATTCATGGAATTTTAGTGAAGTGGTGTCTTGTCTATCCTCTTAGACCAGACCAAAAAACACATCAAAATTCCTGGTTCTCTCATGTATATCCTATGTTAAAGTATTGTACTGAAATCATTGACATAAATAAACAGAATAGAAGTAATAATATATAAATAGTAATATGAAGTTTATGATTGTATCCTTAAAAATATAGTGGCATTACACAGCACAATCTGGTTGAATCCAAAGCATAGTTCAGGTGTTCATGTTAGAAGTGCTTCCCAAATAGAGAAGAGAGAAGTCAACATTTGTTAGTTGAGATTTGTGGAGCCATTTGTGTAGTATCATGATTTGGGTGGCAGCATTATGTTTTGAGAAGTATATTTGCAATTTTAATTCGACAGTGCGTTTGGAATGTTGTTGACATATGAGTTAACCCCTACCTCCAGTCTCTCATTGAGGTCTTTGTTCATTTTCTCATATTGCTTAGTCAAGTCTTGGTTTCGCTCGAGTAACGCTTTGCCGAGCTTCGCAGCTAATAATAAGTCCTTCTCTTTCTGTCGGAAGAGTAACAGCAAGTCAGGATCTTGTCCGTTGACAGGCGTTTCTAAGACGGCTGACTCCGCTTCCTCGTCGCGGTCGCCAGTTAGCATTGCTAGTTCCTCTTCTAGTGCCATCCCAAGCCCTCCTGGCCCTGGGTAAAGCAGCGAGTGGTTCTGAAATCCTCCCGGATCTTGAGAGGGTTTGATGGCGTGATCCAGTGGCTGCTCCATGCAGTCGCTGTCCAGCTCGAATGGTGCTGAAATCGCGGCCGTGGGAGAGTGCAGATCGAGGCAGAAAGCTGACATCGCCGCCCGGCGGACAAAAAACCAAGAGATGAACTGGTTTATGCCAAAGGTATATGCTCTGTCACAGGTTCTGGGTGACCTGATCCTGTCTGCGCCAAACAGATTCCCATATTGAATTCTCCATAATAAAAAACGTTGTATTTTATTGCAGACGACTGTTAGCTACCTGTCGTTGCCGAGAATCCCCTCACCCTCCCAAATCCTCCCTCATTCCGTCGTTACATCAACCTCCTTCTTAATCCTGTGAAAATATTACCAATCCAACGGCAGTAGGTTAACTTCCAGGGTTTTTTTAATTTATTTTTTTAAATCTGTAAGAATTGGCGGTGATGTGTCCTCACCCTAACCGCCTTGACGGGCTCTCTCGGTCTGTCCATCCCGATACGTCGGGGACCCAGTTCCCCATTACGGTTGCCTCTTAAACGGGAGGCATCTTGCAGATCCCTGGCCTGGAACTGCTATTCATAAATGGTAAATATTTCTCAGGCGATTGCGCGATCCCGACAACCCCACCTCCTTTCTTACCCTGTACACGTCTCTATGCCTCTGACGTGAAACATACAACCTGTTACAAATGGATTTCTATTGGTTGTTCTTGATAACGCCATTCCCCATTACAGTAATCGTTTTTTTTTTAATCGTACCCTTAAGTTGAAGTATTTGTGTTAAATCCGTTTTTATTCTTCTTTTGTTTATGTGTAATGAACGAGAACCACACTCTTTGTTTACTATAAATTATAAATTCAAATTAAAAATATAAGCTTTCACCTATAATGCGCAATATACCATGGGCAGTTATATATAACATAGCACTGTGTATAGGATGTAGAAACAGGTACTAATATATATATATATATATATATATAAATACATTCTGTTACGTTGTTCTTTCAAATGCTCGTCATATTAATTTGCATCAAGTTGTTTTTCAATGTGTAGTTTATATAGTGTTAATGTTCAGAACCTTATTTCCGTGGACGGAAGCCTCCCAGCCAGGTGTCTTTAGTAGGTGATCTTTGGGTCTTGTAGACATATGAATATAAAGTAGGAAAGCATGTCCCTTTTAAGCATCGTGACAATTAGCGATTTGCGTGAATCTGCTATACATTTGTTTCAGACCCAGTGATCTTTACAGTTGCTGGGCTAAAAGCTGGCACCATGGCTTCTTAGTCGGCCTTTGTGCTTGAAAACAACAGGCAAGCAAAGGATTATGAAGATGTCCTAATCTCTCCTCCTCAGAATAGACCTCTCCGCCAATAGGGAGCCAAATGGTTTACTCTAGTTTGTTCGGCAGACAGAGCTGTTTATGAAGTCATAAAGAAGCTTACTTTGATATGGACTCCCATCCCCCCACCATGAACTTATTTAAGCCCTGGCTTTTTGCTAGATCAAATAATCTATTGATATGTCTTCTCTAAATGCATCATAATTAACTATTTTATTGTTTTTCCTTGGGTTCTATATATTTATATAGTTTTATCTCTCCACATTTTTCTCGGTTTCTCTTCTTCAGTGCCCTCGGCTGAGGACACATAAGTATGTGAACTGCAAAACTGAGCGTATGTACGTATTTGTAAACGTGAGCTATCACGGGAAAATGTGAACGGTTAAAAACAAAAGATTATCGGATGGACAAAACAGAACTGGGTCATGGCTCAACTCCCACAATAAGATTGCTGTGGTCATCCATTCATTTGCTTGCGGGGAATTCTTCAAAGGGGTTGGGGGAGACACACTTAATGGACCTTCAGACAGAAAGCATTTAATATATTTTTTTAAAACCTGAAATAAAATCTTTCAGCGTCATTTATTACAAACATTAAGGATTAATACATTCTAATAGACGTGTTCTTTGTGCAGCTTACAGTGCAGTGAAACAATAATTTGGCAACTCAAACTGAAATAATGTTAAAACGTGTATATTCGATTGTATTACTAAGAAGTAGTAAGAAGAAAACAGCTATATCCGACAATAGTTAATAGTTATAGCTATTTAACTTAGCTAATTAACTTGTCTAATGATTCAATTATATCAAAATGATGTTGAGTGACTTGAGTCATGACTCGTGACTCGATTGTCCTTTATGACAGAAAGGTCGTCAATCATTTTTTTATTTTTTTGTTTATTAACTAGGATGGATCTAGTTAATAAATCTCTATTTCAAGATATTTGATTTAAAATACAGACTGGTAACCCTTAGCCGCTGGGTCAATGGTGGAGTAATGTTGCCCCCTGCCGACAAATTATGAGTGTCGGTTCTAATCAGCCTGGATTTGCAAAACTGCAACAGCAGAAACAGCTACAACAATAATGAGAATAATAAGAGTGAAATAACACATAATACTTCGTTTGGGTGAGGCGCACTGGAGCACATCAATGTTGCCATCATGCAACATAAGGGATGGAATGAATATTTACTACATTGATGTAGTATAACTTAGGAAAACATGGAGGAAAATACTATGCTATGTAGAAAAATTAAGATAATAAACGACTCTTGAAAATGGAGATGCTAGTTTTGCCAGTCGTGTTTTATATGAAAGTCTGAAACCAAGCCATGTACAGCTAGTTACTGGAATGACTAGTTGGTATTCAAGCTATTAGCAATGATGTCATACGTAATTAGTTTCCGACTGTACTGGACTAATTGTATCCCCTGATTTGTCCTATTTAAGTAAAATAGTTAGTTCTAACTATAGTTGTACTAGCATTAAAAAGCTGTGGCAAGTACATTTATAATATGCTTTAGTCATTGTCCCAATGACACTAAATCCTCCTCTTCATTCTCCTCGCTCTGCACAAAAGCTTTGTCTTTAGTTGTTTGATGAGACTGGTGTATTCTTTTCGGTAAATGACCTCTAGTCTAGTGTCTTTGTAGAAACATTGCAATTCAGTTTTGATTTGATTTGATTCTCTTGCAATCTTGTGCAACGTACAATTGGCCATATACTGAATAACTTTCTTGTGAGATTTTCAGTTTCAATAAGAATTTAAGTTCTGAATGACAACGTGGTTCCATGCACTGAAACGCTGGTTAGCAGTCACAAGGCCACAAAACAAATTGACACAGGCAGCCGTCAGCGGATGCATCTAACTCACTCAATATTCTGTTTTCGTCTTTCAAGGTGATGTGAATAACACAAACCTTCTCATGCTTATTGTAAGATGCAATATATCTGCGAAAAAAATCAACAATCTCTTTAAAAAAAAAAAATTAATATGTTTATTTTCTATTTATTCCTGTTTTCTGTTCTGTTTCTGATTGTCTTTTGTTACTATACTTATAAAAATACATTATATGGTCAAAAGTATTGGGCCACACCTCTTAATCATTGAATTCAGGTGTTTCATTCAGTCCCATTGCCACAGGTGTATAAAACCAAGCACCTAGCCATGCAGTCTGACTTTACAAACATTTGTGAAAGAATGGGTCGTTCTAAAGAGCTCACGGAATTTGAGTGTGTTACTAAAGTCAATTTTTGAAATTTCTTCCCTCCTAGATATTCCACGATCAACTATAAGTGGTATTATTGCAAATTGGAAGTGTTTAGGAACCACGGGAACTCAGCCACGAAGTGGCAGACCACGTAAAGTTACAGAGCGGGGTCGCCGAGTGCTGAAACACATGCGTAAAAGTCGCCAACGCTCTGCTGACTAAAAAATTGCAAACCTCCAAAGTTCCAAACCTCCTCTGGCATTAACATCAGCACAAAAACTGTGCCCTGGGAGCTTTATGGCATGGGTTTCCATGATCGAGCAGCTGTATGCAAGCCTTATATCACCAAGCACAACGGCAAGCGTCGAATGGAGTGGTGTAAAGTATGCTGCCACTGGACTCTGGAGTAGTGGAAATGTGTTCTGTGGAGTGACGAGTCACGCTTCTCTATCTGGCAGTCTGATGGACGAGTCTGGGTTTGGCGAATGCCAGGA
>JAOYSI010003222.1:0-15340 GCA_025775065.1 Hiodon alosoides
GAGAGAGAGACAGAGAGAGAGAGAGAGAGAGAGAGAGAGAGAGAGAGAGAGAGAGAGAGAGAGAGAGAGAGAGAGACTGATTGATTCACATAAATGTTCCTGCTCAATGTAGTTTTCTTGTGCTTAGTTTAATTGCATCGCGTTGTACAGAGAGGAAAAGGGGCTGGTGAGAAATCACTACCATACCGGCTTCCCACCAAGTGGAAACAAAACTACATTTTGGCACGTCTTTTTTAACGGTATACGCCCATTAACGCTTTACGTCCATTAACGGTATACGCCTTATTTCCTCCATGTAAAAATCGTAATCAAAACATTAGATGCTTTAAAATTTGGAAATAACATCTATTCCCTCAATAGACATTTTTTTTAATAAATAACTCCACGTATCAATTCACTTCCTATTGGTGTTGAATTTAACGATGATTATAGTAATACAATTAGAAACATATAGGTTATATCAACTTAATGACTCTAGTGTAGGCCCATCTAATCTAATTACGTAGTAAAATGCTTAAAATTTACATATTTAAGAGTAAAATGTCGATAAATTATATAATCCATTTAGAATAGGTAAGCAGGTCTTTCTACTTGGAGACAAGATGTAGGAAAACTAACGAATACAATTATTTTGTTTTATTTTTAAAGTATTTTGCGAAATACACCAAAATACATATACAGAACGCCAAGGATCCTGCAGATTCCATCTTCACATAAAACCCTGTAACCTACTATTGTTTCAGCATATGGTATAAATTGACTAGGGAAAAGTGTTGCTATGCAACAAACAGCTCCACGTTTGCTTGTTTTTAATAAAGTTACAATGTATTATTTGTTAATACAAATCGATTTATGAAGTGATGCGTCACAAAATAACTAGATTTTGGACCTAGGTAAATAATGCAATTTAGAGTGCATGTTCACGCGTCGTTAAACACACACATTATGTGAATATATAAACACGTAAACTTATTAAGGAAGGGTATAGCGTAGTAACTTGCGTCCACACACCACATCATTAATATGCTAATCGACGGTGCGTTCCCTTTAAAAGTCTATTATCAATTGTTCGCTCTCGTAAACTACATCACTGCATAATTACAGTCTTCAATTGTCAATCCTGTCAACTTCTCAAAAGCAGTTTCCGACGCTCTGCAAACCAATGGCAAGTCGCAAGATATGCCTCGGTGACTCAGTAACAGACATACATAAATTGGGAAGTTACAATCAGAAACTCCTTACCTTCAGGACAATTTTCCTCCACGGCAATAATCGGGAAAACGTTATAGCCGTCCGTATAGCACAGCACTAGCGAAGTAAAAACGAGTGCAGCTAGGCAGGAGGAGCCACACGCGAGAATGTTTCTGACTATTGCCGCTTTCACTCTTAAAAAAAAACCAATCTGTTTCCTCCCATAGATACGTTATGATG
Source organism: Hiodon alosoides (assembly GCA_025775065.1). Classification (NCBI taxonomy): domain Eukaryota; kingdom Metazoa; phylum Chordata; class Actinopteri; order Hiodontiformes; family Hiodontidae; genus Hiodon; species Hiodon alosoides. The sequence goes on from JAOYSI010003222.1 coordinate 1,432, forward strand.
GAGAAAATCAATCGTGACCAGCATCAGGAGTTTGTAGGATTCCATGGTAACCAGGAAACCCCAACAAAACTTCTCGATATGGTGGGGGTAAAAAATTCCCACATCGACTTCGCTATTATTTGAAACGCATAATAAAATGTGCGTTGGGCGCCTCAAAATCAGGCATACAGTTGCGTTGTTAAATCTTTTAAAACGAGGAATGATGGCTGGTAACTTGCAAAATGACGAACATAAGTGGGTGCTGAATCATTATTGGAAATCTGAAAAAAGCAAGACTGCACCAATAGAGCGGACTAAGAACGTTTGGGAACTTAAAGCTTACCTTTGGGTCGCTGCATAATAACTAGGCATGGGTACATTAAAGATTCACGGCCCACCCAAACTATTGTTGATCAACGGTTGCCCATTACAACGACTTTAAGTTTCGTAGTGAAATTACATTGGCCGATATATTTTAGAGGACTCAGATAATTCTTCAGAACTCATATAATTAGTTATTATAATTAGTGGTATTAGGGTCTTTAAATTACACTTAGTATTAGCATCATGAATGTGTAAACGCTGAGTCTTTGCATTTTACTTTTTTTGTTTTTTAAAAATAGCAATCCCGAAGACGTGACACGGATTTTACTTCAAGTAGGTTAATTTACCGAGAAAAAAGGGTAGGCTACGTTCCCGGTGTATATATTTCAGGACCTTAGACAGCAACAGCAGGAATATCAATATCTGTTCTCTAGTGGTTGCAAGGATGGGTATATCAATACGGGAATTACTTTCAGTCTTTGAGTGCGTAATGCGCACTTGAAAGCAAGCGTTCTACCCGCGGTGTCACGTGAAACGAGGCCAGCAATAGGGAATTCTATACACTGTGTGGTGGCGTGGAGATGTCGTCCGAGCGAAGGCGTGCGTTCGAACTGTGTGAGGTATTCTGAATGCTTCAAAGGTTTCTGGTGTTTTTTCTGATCACATTACACTTCGGGCTTATGACAGCGACACATTAGCTCCCGGTTCACTGAACTCCGAACGTAAAAAAAAGGATAATAAACAAAAAACCGTAACCGAAGCTAAAGTGGTGGGAAAAACACACCAAGCAACCGCGTATTTTCGTTTTTCACTTCGAAGAAGAGACACTATTTATATTATTATACACCTACATTCAAAAAGCTGTTTGAGAATTATATATAAAGGTTACCTGATCCAATTACAGTTTTTGTTGTTTGACAGCTTTGTTTGAGAAATTATATATTTTCTCCTTGTTTAATCATCCGAATAATTGACTATATCTACGTTATGTATCTACCAGATATGATCTGTCTAACGGAACAATGTACACAGGAATTAAACTAAGTACGTGGTAATATCCAATAATCCTCTGCTCAGCAAAACCAGTTAAATTATATAATAACACAGATATTATTATTTGTATTAGGCGCATGATCTCGAAGAGATTGTTATATAGAACTTCAGTCCTTTGAATGTTTTGGTTATGCCACGCTGCCGGCGAATATCTTCCTTACTCGACGAATGTGGCAATATTAATGTAGTGTAGCACATTAGGACTGAGGGGGAATGGTACCTCTCAAAAAAGCTGACTCGACGGATTCCTACTACAACCGTATGTCACATCGCATCGAAAGAGCACTGCGGGAGAGTTCATTGTAGGAACAAACGTGGTGATTTCAGCAGAAGCAGGGTATAAGGGGGCAGAATGGGAAAGAACACTGTAATTTATGGTCATCCCGGAGGCTGTTCTGTTCTGCTGGCAGCATAGGGAGCAAAGAAGGCACATCCAAAAACGCAGCCAGTGAAGGATATCTCCTCCAGTGATTCTCTGAAATATTTACATGAATATTTCTGTCGAAACTGGCAAGCTTGGCATCTCTCCTCAACTACTCCAAATTATTCACTCAGTAAGAGCAACCGAGAGACAGACTCCCGGGCATTTTGTTCCCGGGACAGCTCTTTGGAGATTTCCAGCCAGCCCGGGTTTTTAAACCCAAAACGGAAAACTTCCTGCGCCTCCGTGCTCCCTCTGTCGCGCACACGGCTCGATCGCGGTTTAACAATGAGGGTCAGAATGCAGGCTTTCCCATGGAGACGGGCAGAGAGGGGAGAGCGGACGAGCAAACGCCTTCAGCATTCGGTTTGCAAACAGAAGGTGCCTCTGTAAGAGGTGTCAGAGTTCACACTGGTAGCTGGAATGAAAAGCAGTCTGCCTCTCCCCCGCGTTCTCCCTCGCTCCCGTCCGCTGTCTCGCTGCTATCTCTGCCGAGCAGAACCCCCACTCCTCCATTGAGCTGCATAATGAGAATAAATGGACTGGAAGTAAGCATGCAGGCTGGTTTCTTCCTCGGCACTCGTTTACTAGGTGTTAGATACACCTTCAACCACTCCAAAAAATTGTGATGTATATATTGCTACCTGAGGGGGTCAGAAAGCCTCTTGGAGATGTAAAAATTGTATTCCGACGTGGAATATTATCTTTGCCTCTTGTTTTAGTAGAGGCACATTTGTGAAAGAAAACCTGTATATATATATTTTCCTGGTGAATCAAACAGATGATTCAGCTTATGCCTCTGTAGTTGATGTGATAAAAGTCTCCCCACATTACGTTATATGCTGCTGTTGTAGGCAGTTCAAATGAAGGCATTAAACTCTTTGTCCAAATTCCAGAACTGCCTTCATATTTTGCAGCAGTTGATAGGCTTGCTAACATCAAGTAAGTAATGATTCATACAGCAAAATAATTTAGTTATGACAGAAAGTAATTACTTTCTTTTAAATAACATTTTACATATTTTAACCATTCACTGATGCAAGTTGACCTTCCATGCTCAAAACAAACAAAAGCAAATAATGGTCTGTGGCAGACGTGTGATGGACTGATAACCTAGTGTTTTTATTTCAAAATTTGAAATGAAAATGGAGATAGGGAATGTTTATATTATTGTATTTGATAGTTGCTATCGGTGTTAGTCCCATTAAGGACTATTAAATTAGTCATGTACAGCAGAAAGAAAAGGAAGCTGTCATCTCAGAAGGCTTGTAATAGGTTTCCGCTTAGGAAGTGGCTGCAGTCAAAGTTTTAAATATCCGGGCCTAATTGCTCAGAGAGGGCGAGGATCACATACTGAAACCTTTCATCTGGGAAAACTCGGCTCATTCAGGAATCTTGGGAAAACAACGGGAGGAAAGCAATTAGGGCTGAACGTGCAGGAATTATTTCCCCAAATTCAGCACGATACATTAAGGTTCCCTAATGTGAGAACGCGTTCCCAGGAATTATGAGTACCCAAAATGCCTGGCTGGAAGCCAGCTCTGACACATCCACAGAATTTTTCCCGACAAGAACACTTTGCGATGGACGTGAGTAAGACATCAACAGCATGTTTCTGATACGTTTTTGTCCGCCCGCATGCTGCTGGGAATTTTTTCCTAGTTTGTAAGCGGAAAAACCAAATGGGTTTTTACTGGCCTTTACTTAAGAACATTCGAAGGAGTGGTCTGACACAAAAGTCCCATTGTCTGCACGGCAGAGCCTGGGTCAAAGCCTTTCCTCTTCCTCCCTCTGTGTCCACAGTTTGAACATGGCCTTTGTCTCGCATAACAGATTGCTTAATGCTCCCAGTAAAGCAGTAAAATTGCAGCTAGAACACGATGTATCCCAGCAGCATGCTATATGTGTTTATAATATTGTTGACGCAAATGACTATTTTACGATGGAAGTCTTGCCCTAATGTATGGGCATGATGTGTCATGCAAAACTAAAGACTACATACATTTGTCAAATTAAACTCAAGCCCCTCAATGCGGGTTTTTTTAAAGCCTCCTCTGGGTTACACACATCAGAGTCGCACCTGAAATCAATGACAAACCAACTAATGACTGCATTTAAACGACTAGCACACGCCGCGGCCATCGGGGATTCGGAGCGTCTGAGACCCCTGAACGGAAGAAACAGACAAACAAACACACAACACTTGACTTGAATGAAATTGAATGCGGTCCCTCTTTACCTAATTATGCACGGTGCACGATTGAACAACACAAGATGGTCTCTCTCTCCCAAGGACTTGCACGTTGTAAAATCTATGTTTGACTGCAGTTTGGAAACGGTGGGAACGGCTGATGTACTGAAATGTACTGTGAATGCTCTTGAGTGAGGTGGTGATTTTGTAAATGTACTGAGAGGCCGCTTGAGTGCCTATCCAAACATGCAAATCCAAATCGGAACCGCTTGTTCGGAATAGACCTTAGAGATAAAAAATAAAAATCAAAATGGTCCTCTTCCATTGGACCATGTGCTGCTGGAATGATTAACACTAGTTTGCCATTTTGAAGGAATATCTATTAAATTTGGTTTAAATTGAACAGTCCTTTTTTAACCAAGGCTGTTTAAAATTGGCTGTGAATTTAAATCGAGAGATCTTTTAGGTTCCCCGGCTTGCATCCTGGCCCACACAAATGCATCGTCTGACTGAGATGTGCTTAAGGACAAGCCATACCTTGTCCTCGGTTAACATGATTAGCGGGGGGATGTGAGTTTTCTGGAGGTTCCTCCTCCGGCAGATCGCACCGCATGGAGGCACCAACCCTGGAGAAGAAAACCTCCTTGATGTGTTATTGCATTGTCTGCCATCGTACAACCCTTCTCCCTGGCTGAGTATAAAACAAGGGAAGCGCTTGCATGTTTCGGCTGCGAGGAAATTCAGAGGAGGGTGGAGGTAATGACAGTGAGTTAAAGGCTAATGTTATGTGCGTCGGATTCGAGGAAAACTGTCATTGTACTAAATCACGCGCAGAATAATACCTTTGAAGGATTTCAGTGAGATATTACATTACATTCAGCATAAAAGTGTTGCATATCCATTATTGAGTCGATCTGTTTACAAGTTCAGTGAGATTGCAATATTCTGATTCTCTTTGTCAGCTGTTCAAGTTAAGTTATGATCTATGAGCAGTATTTCCTGATGACGAGATGATGATAATGATGATGATGATGATTATGAGAAGGATGACTACAATGATAATGATGATGATGATAATGATGACCACAGTGTGAATTGGGGATGACTATTATAATGGTTTTTGAAGACACTCGTATCCATGAGAACTGACAGCGCATTGTATGAAACTTTTTACGGATTTTACTTTAACTACGCTTGTCAATTCTTTGATGATATAAATGCAAGAATTTAATGGACTCAAGCCATCCTCGACCTGTTAGTAATGATTGGTTTGGATCAATATATTGGTTTTGTTTTCCTGATCTGTGTATTGCAATAAAGGACTGCTTTTATGCAGTGGCATGTGCTAATGAACCCAATATAGGCAACACACTGTTAACAGTATGTTCAAATCCTAAAGAAGAATAAGAACTAAAAATCTTAATGTGGCAGTATTGTTAAAACAGCAAAATCTTGTTCCAAATATCCATGTGACATTTGATTTATTACTTGTTAAATATGAATGTGAAAGGTCACGTATTCTGTACTCGAGTGAGCATAAATAAAATAAAACAAATATTTTTAGTTTGCCCCTCTCTCTCTCTCTCTCTCTCTCTCTCTCTCTCTCTCTCTCTCTCTCTTTGAGCTTCTGTTGAAGACCGAACAGTGATGTAATGTAAATCCTTCACAGATTGTAGCAGAACCGCAAACGCGCAGGTTTACGTACATGCTGGATACACAGATGCGTGAGTGGACGTTTGCTGGGTCTGGCAGCGTGAGCCGCTCCAAACATTGCGAGGCGTGTTCTGCACTCATCGTCTCCCCTCCTTTCCCTCTGAAAGACTTTAATATATCGTAATTAAATTTCTCAATGGATGAGTGCAACACAGTGACAGTGCGGTCATGCAAGTAATTGCTTTTCCACCCATTCCGCGATACAGCGGTCTGGGAACATAGCTGAGTCTCGTCTCGGGCGGTGTAAAAACGACTTTAAATTTACAGCAAGTAGTTCTTTTCAGTGCCCCTTTAAAAACCTAGCCCACATTAATTTTTTTTAAATGTGTTATTTCCAAACAGGATGAAATTTTACAATTTTACTGCTTGTGCTGTTTTTGGGGGATGTCCTAAAATGTTCATCCAAAATAACACGTACAGATACAAAATGACCCCACAGACCAGGACTGCATAACTTTATAAAGTCCTAACTGGAGAACCAGGACACGACTGCATTTCCTCTTCAAGCCTCACTCGTTTGCAAGGCGGGGCCGGGAGCAGATCATAAGAGGCTAATGGAATTAAACCCCAGAGACACCAGGGGTGTTCTTTGTCACTTTCAATCAGATGGTTTGCAGATCCATCAGACCCAGATTACAGTGCTGGAGGCTCCGCCAACACTGCTCACAGTGAGGTGGGGGGTGGAGTAGGGATAGGCGATGCCCCTAGTTAAGTCAATAGCAGAAATAATTAACACATGGAAATATGAGGATTTGTTGCTGCATCAGGTTTGGAAGTCTTTACCGAATGGTTCCAAGGTACAATTCAACGTGCAGGAGAAATGTTGTTGGTTCAACACAGTGTGAAAATAGAGGAATAAGGGCTGTTTTTCTGCCCCCTGTGCAAATTACCATGATTTTCCTCTTTTGAGCACAGCACCAGGTGATTTTAGATCAGGTGATATATATATATAAAAATCTTGTCAAGGAGGCTAATCATCCCATAAGAAAAACTCAAATTATAGCAAAGAAGAAATACACATCACACAGTACAATTAAACAATAGTTGTTTCTGTTTCTGTTTCTTGACTTTGATTCTTGACTTTATGATAGCAGTACAATCTGATCATGTTGATTCATTTTCAGACCTCTCAGCTGCTTGACAAAGGTATCACTCAGGCTAAAGGTCTTTTTTTTAAAAATCTCGATTCATAATGTTAAAGGAACGCAGAGTTGTGAATCACTGAAGAGATCTGCCTTTCATATCTTTTGTTCCGCTTTTGCGCCTCACCTGCAGTTGACATGCCTGGATATGTGTGATATTCTGCGGCATTCAAAGGAATGAAGAGAAAGCTCTTCACGCAGCACAATGTCAGCTCCGCGGCGCCCAGGCGCGCAGAAAGGAAACCTAAGCATTCCACGGCGGAGAAGAAAATGACGAACGCACTGTGAAGGCAAAACACAGACAAACGTTTGCTCTGGAGGCTGTGCAATTTAAATCATTTCATGAGAAGCGTTCTTGTGAAGCTTGAAAATACCGTTTAGCCCTTACACCATTTATTTACCGATGCTGAGATGAACAGGCAGTTTATCTTTATTTTAGACCACTTCCCTGAGCATAATTCAGGTTCTGATCAGCTTTCTCAGGTACACATTAGGCAAGGAAATGCATTTCACGGTTAGTTCCTTGGAGTTGACATTCCTTCACATGGGCCTTGTTGAAGAGTAACATTTTCAAGCCCACCTCATAAATCCTTTCATGTTGTGCACACCAACAATGTGTCAAGCCAATCACAAGCTCAAAATCGTGCATCCTACTAATGAGTCAAGCCAATCACAAGCTCAGAGTTGTGCCTATCAATAATGCATCAAACCAATCACAAGCTCAGAATTGTGCATACCACTCATGAGTCAAGCTAATCACAAGCTCAGAGTTGTGCGTACCAATAATGCGTCAAGCCAATCACAAGCTCAGAGTTGTGCGTACCAATAATGCGTCAAGCCAATCACAAGCTCAGAATTGTGCGTATCAATAATGAGTCAAGCTAATCACAAACTCAGAGTTATTCAAAATTCAGGTGCAAAAACTCCTCCGCGGTCGACTAATTGAACCAAGGTCATCGCCGCTAGAGGCAATCATAACAGTCACTCTAACATCCATGCTGAAATAAATGGAAAAGTAAAGTAAAAATGGTACAACATGGTGTTCATGCATACAAGCAAATTCCTGGCTCCTGGTCTTACTTTAATGTATGTGTGTATGTATTTATATATATAGTTTTTTCTGTGAGAAGTGTGGCAACATGATGATTTGTTTACACACACGATCACTCTTGCTGATCCCACAGCCAGAGCCAAGGGATCCAGCCCTGGTCCCACAGGAGGGAAAAGCACGTCAGTGTTAAACGATCTCGGTGCGGTGGTGCAAACCGGCCGGCTCGCTGCGAGAAGTCCATTAAATGTGCGCAGAGAGTGTGGCTGTCCGTCGCACTGGGGCTGCGACGCCGTTTTTTTATCAGCCAAACACAACGCAGTCACACGCTGCTGCTCCGCTTCATTATTCTCATACTCCACAAAAGACAACAACGGAACAAGAGGGGGGCACGGTTGGCCATTATTTATTTATCGCTGAACGCAAGGAGAGAGGAGCCCAAAAGAAGAGATATGAAGGATAACCCTATATCCATAAAAACCCTTGTGACGCTTGGGGTAATTAGTCGCAAAAAGTTCATTCTTTAGTCCCCCTGGGCTTTTTCTGGAATCTGAAAGATGTGAATCTATATGCACGACTATCTGGAAACTTCACCCACTACTTGAGCTGCCACTGTGCAGGAAACAGGCAAGCAGTTGCCATGGAGATATAGGGTTGGAATGGCACGGTATGCAGGAAGTTAATTAACAATCTGGTTGAATTTCATTATGCACACTTCACGTCCACAGGCGAGCACCGGCATTTGGCTCGTGTTTTTCCGACGTATGGATCCTTTTTGATCGCTGACTTTAAACTTAAACATTTTTCATTTTGTTTTAACACATCTCTTTGAAATGCTACTCATGACAGCCAGCGGAAGTCTTTTGGCTGCTTCACTGAGGGCTGCAGTCAGACCGTTCAGGGGTTTAATTTGACCATTGAGCAGCTCCAATGGGGTATGATCACGATTGACCACATGTGTTTGTTCCCAGTCCCTCTGCAGAAACCAAAGGGCCATTGGGTAAAAAAGGACAGTCACAGAGACCAGCCTGTAAATCTTTCTCTCCCACAAAGCGCTCTGACTCACGCATTCAGAGACTTTGTGGAACAAAGGGCCGTAGTGTTAAATGCGATCTACATGCGGCTGTTTTTCGTAATCTGTAAAATGACAGCATTTCTGCCGAAATAATACTATTTATGTTCAATGTTATATATTGTTAGAGATACTTTTAAATACTGTATAGGCAATTAATGAGTCGTGGATTTATAAGTAGTTATAGTACTAATCATAGATGTTATTGTGGCAGCAGTAGCAGTGGAACTGGTTACACATTCCAAATGAGGATAGTCAATTTATTGTATTTTACAGGATCCGCTCGATGAAATCAGTCCTGAGCTCTGTTAATTTCCCCATGGCATCCTGAAGACATTTCCAGGAATACCAGGTGATGTCAGATGACATCAATACATCTCCGGGGACAGTAAGGATGTGGCATTTCTTCCTCATCGAGGCAATAAAAGGAGACTTTAACCGTACCACTCCTGTCTCGTAGCCCCACACAGGCTCTGCCGCAGTGACAGGAGAGTTACATCGCCTGCTAATTCAGTCAGCGCTTCTGTCTCTTTCTGTTCTGATGCTGCTCCTATTGTGTGTGTGCGTGTGTGTGTGTGTGAGAGAGCTTGGTGTGTGTGGGTACGTGCGTGTGTCTGTGTGTGTGTGAGCTTGTGTGTGTGTGTATGTGTGTGAGAGCTTGTATGTGTGTGAGAGCTTGTGTGTGTGTGTGTGGGTACGTGCGTGTGTTGGGGGTACGTGTGTGTGTGTGTGTGTTGGGGGTACGTGTGTGTGTGTTGAGGGTACGTGTGTGTGTGTGTGTGTGTTGGGGGGTCATGGAGGAGTGGGGAGCGAATCAGACAGGCCGCTGCTTTGACTCTGACTCTTGGACACAGATTCAGTCTGGTTTGCTGCGTCATATTTGACCACAGCTAAGTAGCATTACTCACAGTATTCATCATCAGGGGAAGGTTGCTCAGATTTTTATTGCACTTTAACCCCTAAACAACGGCATCATTGTACGTCGCATTAGGATGAGAATGTCTGCTAAACGACTGAACTGCAAACGTAAATGTTGAAAGACAACGGTGGGACCTCTTATGGATCGACATTTCAGCCAAGAAGAAACAACTGACCCTAGTCTGTGCAAACTGTAGCCAAGCGTGGCATTTCTGTGTACAGGTACCAGCCACACTTTGACAGTGCAAATGTGAAAATTCACCTTGATAGGGTTTGTGGCCACTGGTCCTGATGGTTACATTGCGGTCCAGGGGTTGTCCACTCGGGGTAAGTGACGGCTCCTGGTACGTTAGCTGTTCTTTCATGAGGGGGCTAATTTTCCTCTTGCCCTCTGCTACAGTGCCTACCCTGCTCCCTGCCTTCTCCAGGACATCTTAAAGGTATACCGTCTCTCAAAACAAAAGGTATATCATGGCTGTAAAAATACAAGCAGTGTGTTGCTGAGTTACAATGGAAATTTAGTCACCTAGTGCCTGCACAAAAATGATATGTAACAACATTCAGCATGGCGATGGGCGTTTTTATCCTGTCTTGCTGAACTTACCGTTAATTCTGAGCTTGAGAGCTCGAGGAAGGCGTGAGATAATTGGTATGCAGAACATGAAAAAGGTAGATTTATGAGGTGGTCTTTAATGTAGCTGCAATTTTCTCCAACGGAAGAAACTGTGCCCGTGTGACGGAATGCCGGGTCAAAGAAAAGAACAGTTACATTCATGTCATTATTAATCGTGTATCGGGGAAATGTTTTTTTTTTATTACTGAATGTTTCATTAGGAAACGCCCGTCGGTAAACACACACAGACTCACTGATCAGTACCCACTCAGATCAGTATCTGCAGGCGCACCATTTGAAAGGACTAAATCAACCACACGTGCTGGGACTTTACTAATCAAATCAAATGCGTATCAAATGCATTAATTTATACATTGTGCCTACCTACGTAATACAATATACCACTCTTGTTTTCGTAATTCTATGTCGATGTGTGTTTTATGATATTAATTCAATTTTCAGAACTGCCCATAACATTTCTCATATAAACTGAGATTTAAATATTTTTAGCCAAAATTTCCAGAAAGACATCCCCGTCTAAATATAGATTTTTTTTTTTTGTTCACAGACAAATATATGAACAGACGGAAGTATACTTCTAGATGTGGTGCCACAGATGAATAATGAAACAGAGGAATTTCAAATCCGAATGCACGGGTGAGTTTTTGCATCTGTAGCTCGCAGAACGCGAAGACAACAACACTGCGCTCTGATCATGCGGTGATCCTCGTTAACTCCACACTGCCTCTACAGGGCAGCAACTGAAAATGCAAGTCCGCCAGTGTTCAACAAGGCTTAGCAGAAATTCCTATGGTAACTGTTTTTTTTTTTTTGTTTGTTTGTTTGTTTGTTTAGGAACATGTCACACCTCTTCACAATACTGTTTTGACAACTCCACAGAATGAAATAAAACATTTTGAGAAGAAAATGGATATATTAATAGCGTTTTTAACCTGTTAACTAAGCATAATTATGAGAACAAAGAAGAGGCCAATCATGCTGGTATGTATATATATGTACACACACACACACACATATAAATATATATATTCTACCAGTGAATGCAACAATGGATTCAACAGAGAGCTTTGGTTATGCCTTATGGGACAGAATGCTATCAGCAACCAGCAAGACAGTGACAGCTAATGACCAGGAGACAGACATGCTGCGGCTGCCAAAAAATTTAGAAGGGAGCATAAAACAGACACAATCCCGGCTCTAAAATACTAAATCATGGTAATAGCCCTGTAAAATCCCTGTGTATCGCTACAATGTATAACCTACAATACAACGAGTTTACCAATTTACGGGCAAAACATCTCACTACATAATGAGATCCTTCTCATAGAACGCTTATGAGAAGTGAAACAGCATTTTTTTCTCAGTGGTGTGAGAATAATTACATTTCCATTCAGGGCTAATGGCTAAAGAATAGCGGGGCCAAGGGCAAAATTTATCGCCAAGGCCCTCCAACAGCTAACGGATTAAGCCCAAACTCGTCTGTCGAAAGCCTGGCCCGAGGGCAACGTTCAGGAATTCAAGGGCAACGGTCTTATTGGCAAGCCTAAAGCCTAAATCTACGGAAGCACCTTAACTATTTGCCCTGGCATGAGGCACTGTTGAAAAACCTACTGGCCTACATGATGAAACTTTTAGTATTCAAATTGGTGAATACCGCCTCACTTACTTCGTACATACCAAAAGAGTAATATCATTGTGGCAGCAATCCATTCTGAATAATGTAGCGGTTAAGGCTAGCATTGTGGTTAATGCTAATATAACGGATAATGCTAGACCAACAGTTAATGCTAGTATAACAGATAATGCTAGAGCAACAGTTAATGCTAGTATAACAGATAATGCAAGAGCAACATTTAATGCTAGCGAAACGGTTATGGTTAGCGTAACAGTTAATGCTAGCGAAACGGTAAAGGTTAGCGTGACAGTTAATGCTAGCGAAACGGTTAAGGTTAGCATAACAGTTAAAGCTAGCACAGCGGTTAAGACTTGTCCGATGGGTCTAAGTAAAGGAAAAATCCAAAAAGGATTAGTGTCCTCAGTTTTCCACGGTCTTGAGCATGCCAGCTGCTGCCAGACTCTTTTAAATTTACCACATCACAAACAGGCCTAGCAACAACATAGTTAATAAACTCCCAAATCTGTAAAACTTGAAATCTTGATTTCGCGTCATTTGTGTCATTGATCTTTCTGCAACTTCATGGACCTACACAGACTTTCGACATAGAGAAATAAGGAAACTTTCAAAAAGCTGCCATAGCCTGGGCTTGTCTGGTCTAACAAATTAATTTCTCAGTCGCCCTTGGCAACTGTGCAGCTGTTGATGTTGAGCCCTGAAATGAACGGAAATGAAAACGTAGAATCTGATGGGTCTGCCTCTGACACGATGGGTGAGGATAACAGAAATTGCAGACACAGGGAAACTGGCAGAATATCAGGTTTAAATTTAAGTCAAGTTAAGTTTTTTATTTACAGGAAAAATGACACAGATGTTGTGATGTCCCCAGGAAACTCAATGCAGAGACAGGGTAAATCCACTTCCTACATAACTTCTGCCTCTGCGCATTTAGCCTCCCCAAAGTGTGAATTCACCTACAATAGTGCAGAAATATGTTTTAAAAAGTTTAAGAATAAACCGTTAGAAACACATTTAAAGAATGTGAGGTACGTTTCTGTACTGCATTTGACAAGAGCGCACAGACAGTGCACCCTGTCGGGTTCCTCCTGTTCAGAAACGTGCTACATCAGTTATATGGTTCCATCCTCTGGTGTAAATAGGAATCACAGCCTTGTGTAAGTTACGTTTATAATGTGTAATGGTCATTTGCATGATATTACAGCACAAATAGTCAATTGTTTATCCATTTTAAATGAGAAAAGTATAAAGTCTACAATCTTAAATGTGTTATACATGGACATAGAGAACTTATATGTTAATAATAATAATAATGATAATATTTATAATAAAATGATAATAAAAATAATAATAATGATGACAATAATAATAATTCTTATTGTTATTATTCTTAGATGTGGTAGCAGTGGCATGCAGTAATCGTACTTGTACAAAGCAATGTCAAAGCAATATGTGGACATAATTCCAAAGAAATGCTAATTGGCAACCACCAAAAAATGATATATTTCTTTATAAGTCTGAGTTATTTATGCATTTTATATGTTTATATTATATATATTTTCAACAATTTTCCAATTAATTCTGTAGTTTATTTTTTTTTACCATAATTTGCCTCATTCATCACCAAGTAAATGTCATGTTGTCTGTGCTGCCCTCTAGTGCCAAACCACCTATTCTATTTCAACAAACGAAGTGAACACTGTCTGTATGTCTCTCTCTCTCTCTCTCTCTCTCTCTCTCTCTCTCTCTCTCTCTCTCTCTCTCTCTCTCTCTCTCTCTCT
>JAOYSI010003224.1:0-11200 GCA_025775065.1 Hiodon alosoides
CCCCCCCCCCCCCCCCCCCCCCCCCCCCCCCCCCCCCCCCCCCCCCCCCCCCCCCCCCCCCCCCGCCCCCCCCCGCCTACCCGCCGTCATTGAGTAGTAAGAGTCCTTTATCGCCAACACGATACCTTCTGTACTAACATATTGGACTCTCAGATCCTCTTCCCTGAATAGGACCACCTCCCCACCCCAGCACCGTTCACATAAGCACACAGACAGGACCCCCTGACACCTCTTTATTTCCTGTTTGGTGCATCTCCCAGTGTGTTCTGGACTTTTATCCCAATGTCTCGAAAAAGACAGGTCGGTGTCCCATTCATCTCAGAGCGCAACAATAAGAGGCCAATTACCAGGGGTGTCTCAAAGTGCTAAGTGTTAAAGGGATGGGATCATTACAACAACAAAAAAACGATGATTATGATGATGATGACAATGATGATGATGATGATGATGATGTGATGATGATGATGATGATGATGATGATGGGTAAGAGCTTGAGGAAACGATGACCCAGGGGTAATGGTGTCATTGGGATGTTATACATAGGACTGAACCTGGCTGGAGAAGAATCAACTCATGACCCTTCGTTCCATCCAGCTGCAAATCCACGTTTTTCATTTTATTTTATTTTATTTATGCCGGCTTAGAATGGCACTAAACGCAGACTTTTGATAGCAAAATGATTTGTGACCAGCAGATAACCTGAGCGAATAACATGCATTTTGAATAAAAATCATAATAATAATGACACGACAATAATGTAACCGGAATAACAATAATGGAAACTAGCTGCTAACACTTCGTACAAACGTCAACGGAAAGAAGAGGAGCTGGGTTTTTTTCTTCTTCTCAGGAAGGCAAAGCTAACCCATCCTTGTAATCGTATTGGATACTGCTTTAATGTATCCTTTTACCGTGCATTGTTCTGGTTTCTCTGTGAAGCGCATAATATGAATTATCCCATAACATGCGGGTTTACTTCAGCAGGGAACATTATCATAATCGCATCCGCTCCAGGATAGTGCAAGAATACGCCAGTCTTGTAGGTAGGGGCCTCACCGACAGGCTGTTATACCATGCCAGGAGGGATGACAGGACAGACCACTGAGCCCCCAACCATGCAGTTGGCAAGCAACACCTCAACCCAATCATTTTGTCAGTGGCTTGGGATCACCAGGGAAAAGCTATCCCTCAGCGTCCAGACACCCTGCGGCCAAGGTCCCGAAAGGTCCCATAAAGCCCCCACTTCGATTCCCGCCCACCAAATACGAATTGGACACAACCTTTGAGGGCTAAGGAGCAGGACATGAAGATTCCTAAGAAGGAGTCCCCGGCCTCCTCGCCGCTGTAAGCCCTGATCCCGCTGGCCGCAGTGAATGTGGTGTGTGCGGGAGGGTCAGTGCAGTAATCCCCATTGTGTAACTCTGATCAGGATGCCGGGATTAGACCTGAATGAGTGGAGAATGGGACAGAAAACTAGGAGTAAATAACCCAGCAAGACTTGCATTTTAATTGAGTCCCCACCTCATTCTTTTGTGGGGCAGAGAAGGGGCTGTTGCAGAACTGACCAGTTTACACACCAGTGAGCCAATTGTTTTACCGGTCAGTAGCTTTTTTCAACACAGACAGTATGAGACAGAATCCTGTTTGGTCTTGTCTTATAAGAGGATGTCCGCTGTTCACCACACCAAGAAACAAAAACCTAACAATGAGTTCGAGAGCACAGGCAAAAAAGGGTACACTGACGTGGGACGGAAATGGGAATCCCTGTTTTGTTTTGTTTTTTTTGCATTTGGGAACAGTACTCAGGACTACGACCGCGCTGGTCCACTGTATGGGTGGAGGATCTGGCCGTGAGTCAGTGGTTATGCTGTGTGTTTGAAAGTATGCTGAAATAACAGAAAGAACTGTAACCAGGCAGAAATAAATGTAGCTGTTGGTTTTACCCAATGTAGCATATTCAAGTCCTCTCCAGCACCCAAATCGCTACAGTAGCTATTTGTTTTAAACAAGGTGTCTTATATTTAATCAACATAGGGTCTTCAAAGAAAAAACAACTTGTAACTTGTAAATACACTTGTAAAGCAAATACACATCATTGTAGCACATTATAACTAAATAATAAATAATTATTTATGTACCGTAGAAGCAAAATCTTTAGAGCCTCCTCTAATTTAATCAAATATAATTCAAGAAAGAATTTTGTCCTACCAGAGGTTATAGTGTGTTAAGTATGGTGTTAATTAATAAAATGACCAAGACGTTCATTTACATTTCCTTTAATAACCATGGTTGTACATATTGAGCTCTATAGCCAATACCAGAGGTCCACGTTTGTTTGTTTTTTTTTTGCGCTTTACGTCTAGATCTGCACGTACCGGTATTCAGTAGACAGGTACTTTGTGTACGCAGCAGCACGTACCGGTATTCAGTATATAGTTACTTTGTGTACGCCACTCACGAAACGTTGACGCGAGAGTAAGTTTTATTAATTAAATATTTGAGTAAAAACAACTTGTTGGACTGATGCAAACGAATCAAGTCACCACTGCATTCTCCGGCTAACTCACAGACACTCTATTGAGCCCTTGTTGCTACGACAACCTCCCGAAACAGGTACAATTGTATCGACACGGTGTACCAGCATGGTCGCCAAATTGGGGAAATTTGTGCAATGGCGAGAACAAGACTGTAGGGGCTTCCTACCCAATGAACACTCCACAGATTCGCGAGCCACACCTGTAACGTTCCATTTATAATAACATAAATGTGGCTTAATTATACAGTATAATAACCTCATTGTAAATTCAAGATTTTTTAAAACTTAAATCAATAACATGCATGTATACTAGCTGTAACTGTTCAACTCCACACATCTACATTTTCCATGTAATTCGTTAACAAATGCCTAACACGCATTACTAACGCGTAACAAAATAATACTCTAACACTCTCATAACTGAAATAATGAGAAATCGGGAGTAATTCAGTTTAAGGTGTATGGGGATCTGTGTGTCTACCATCACTAACTCACAAACACCCCAGACCCCACCTTATCTCTGCCTGGTGGAGTCTCAATATAACGAGACCCCTAGAATACTGGGGTCCCCATTACAGTCGACAGCTACATTCCATCAAACGTATGCGTTTCCCCATGGTTCCAAATGAGAAAATAAAAATGTCAAAATTGTGTCACCATTGAGACAGTCAAGTGTTCTCTCCTTCCGAACCCCACGATAATAAGACTCCTGGCAGCAGGTTCTCCTTATCATAACCTACCACCGCAACGTCATCCCGTCAAACCTTTAACTTACGTGTCATCCCCATGTTTAAATTTTTTTAAATTACTCTTACTTTGAAAAATTTGCCGATTTTTACTCCGGAAGTTGTTCATTTAAAAACATGCTGGGTTCATATCGACTTGACGCGTCTGAAAGGGCCAGTTAATTTGACAGCCTTAGAACTTTAAGTTCCTATAATCGGTTATACGTACTTTCCCTGCTTGTTTACTATGTTGTAAATAACACTACGGTTTGGATTTATATATACTAGGCATTTTTCGTCATATGATCACTACTATAGTAACCACAGTACCGAAAATTAACAGCTAATTTCCCGACATTTATTTAGCTGACGTAAACATAGTACTAAATGATTTAGTAAACAACTCATTCTGGTTCTCGAGATTGAATTACATTTTTATCAGATGCCTGGGATTTTCCCATTGCGCTCCCAGCAGAGGAGTTATTTTGGATAAAAACGTATCTTTGCTCCTCCACATGACTAGGCTAACGGGCGAAACTGTATGGTCAAACATTTTTAGTTGTTTTCATATTAAAAATGATTGTACTGACATAGCAGATTACCACCTACGACTAAAGAGAACGTCACACAGGGATGTCGTCCAGGGAAACCCAGCCCCTTATAATAAAGCTATAAGGAAAATGCATGCAAATAATTCTCTTTTTCACTAGGAAAAATAACTAGTCAGAATGCAAGGATCACCCAAATCCAAGTACAGGTTCAGGGAGATGGGTATCAAAGTACATAGAAGTAGAAATTAGAATCTCAGAAGGCAGTGAAGAACTGAAAGTAAAAAATAAATAAAACATATATACTGGACTTGTATATACCTGCCATCATATTTATCAGAATGATTAGAGATAACGCAGCAGCTTATCGTTTCCATTATATTACTGACCGATGACAAGAGGTTTTAACCAAACGGCATTGTAAGACTGACTGACATTTGCTTCCTGGACGTACCATCTGTCTTAGAGGTGGCCAATGGCTCTTAAAGCCACATGGTTATGAGGATCAGAACATTTACATACAAAACCACACTCACTGGACAAACTGTATGGTATGTGGACACTCTGATTGCAGACCATAAACTAGACCACGTGATATTTCTGTATGTGACCAATTCTTGTGAGCACCTAAAATGGCCTGGGCCCAAAGATTGTAATCATAAGCAACTCATTTATTTTAACTACTACTATTATTATTATTATAACTACTGATTTACTCTCGTTCTGTACTGAGATCTCTGGAGCGGTAGGTGTATTGCTAAATACTGTAAAGATGTTCCCTAAAGTTTCTTTAACATAATTACAGCAGACTGTCACCCTGCAATAACACGATAACAAGCTAGTGTCGCGTGGAGAATGCCCACTGGTGAACAAAACACAGACAAAATTAAATTCTTCACACAAAAATGCCAAATGGGAATTACCCAAAGTACAAACATCACATTGCATCTCTCAGGATTTTCGTTTATCGTTAAATTGGGCAACTTAATGCAATCAATTATAAATTAGCATCATTAACTGAAATACTTACGGCACAGCTCCATAAAAAGAAGCAATTCTTAAATTAATAAAAAGGACACATACAGTTGAAGATGCAGTAATAAAACATATCTTATTTCTTTTCATTCAACCCCTTGTTACCTATATTTCTGCGATGAAGAAAATCCCTTCATGTCTTCATGTGCCCCCCTCCCCCTTCGTCACTTCCTTAACACAACACAAATGCATCTTAAAAACTATTCAAATTAAAACAAAGGAAGGATTTCAAAAGTTTCATAAGGGCTAGGGCCAGCTTTAGGTCAAAAACACGGTCATATTTGCTCCCTAGCTTTCCACGAAGCCGTCTTGCTTCACCGGTGCTGCCACCTGCTGGTGAAGCCAGGAATTGACACAGCATTGCCGAGAAACGTGTTTTCAAAAGGTATGACAAACGGTTGTCCTTTCGTGCAAGTATGAGACTCCCTTTCTTTTTTCTTTTTTAGAAAGTTTTAACAGTTAAGTTTGTCTAACCAATTCTGTGCTAGTGAGACAAACATCTCTTCATCTCTCCTAGGGTTCAAGCCATACGATTAGAGACACTGCAAACTGAGGAAAATTCTGCATTGCTTTAACTCCCGAAAAATTAATATTGAGATTAAGAAAATATAAAATTTTAAAAGGCAGGAACCTTATGGATTTAAAATATTTTCCTTACTGTGGGCCCTTATGGGCCCTCTTTTCCTGTATGACTGTACCCACGGATTTGAGATTCGCCTCTCCCGATGACACTCTACGGCACTGAATATGTTTGGGGGCAGAGGCAGAACCAGCAGAAAACAAGTAACCGTTAATTAAGGCTCCATTCCTGCAGCAGTGCCCCAAAAGCCAGACAGCCCACTAAATGCAACCAGATTTGCATATGTCCACAAGCCCGGCCTCGGAGCCTTCGGTTGATCCAGAAATTCAGGGTCAGTCTCATAGCAGGAGGTTAACTTTGGCCGGGACAGACTTGCACCCGGTGTTCGAGAAGTGCTGGCCCTTTTCTGGCGTGTACCTGACGGCGCCCCCTACGGCCTCCGCCACGTCGCTGCGGTGACATTCCCCACGCTGGCACAGGTCCCGGTGGGCACAGCGCTCCACGTGCTGTCGGCTCAGGGGCAAAAAGGGCACGTAGTGGCGAATCAGCTTCTCCGTGATGATCCTGGACTGGTAAAACCCACCTAGAAAGGCAGAAAAGCAGAGACCTCGGGCTGAGAGAGACCCGGCCGATTCCCACCTAAGCACAGTGCAATCCTTGGTACATCCATCCCAGTGATGTCATTTTCATTAAATGGGTGTTGTTCTTAGGTGCCACCTGCAGGACAAATTGCAATACTACAACTATACCTAGGTCCAAGGTAATTTCCTTGAAAATCCTTGGGAAGTTCCTTCTCAGCTGCTATAAGACAGACGGTTATCTTTCTTTAACACCTGTTAGAGCTTAGATATACATTCTATAGTTAATGTTGCACAATTTTCTGCCTCATAAAGAAATACTTCACCTTGATGCACAGTGACAACCCAGAAATATTCAGTAAGGACTGTTCAAATCACTGCAAAGGGATAGGATTCAGTAGAGGTGCATTGGGAGGGGTTGTAGGAGGTTATAATTAAGAGAAAAACATGCAGTCCAATGCTGAAAATTGCCGATTTATTTTGCTGACAGTGACTGGATGCTCCCGGCCATCTTACTGTTCTTGTTGTTAAACACAGCCTCTGCTACGGAGGACTCCAGATCCCTGAGACGAATCTCTTCTCGTTCCCGCCCTGCTTGCCTCAGCTCCAGGGTCAGTCGGTTGATGACCTCCTCCCCTGCGGTGCTGGGACCGTACAGAGACCGTAACCACAAAAAAGACAAATCACCTACAACAGAAATGGGCTTCAGCAGCTCTATGCCTGGGCAACAGGTAAGCATACTGAACAGATCACGAAACAAAAGTCCAAAGTTAGCCCTGCTTCCGTCACTCAATTCCCCCACTTTGATCGCATAGAAAATATGCGGTCACACAAAGATAATTAGCCAGAAGGGGTGAAAGTGAAAGGGTGCCTTGTTCAGTTAGGAAATTTGTAGGCAATCTTCCCGTTTGCACAACTATTATTATTACGGCCAACAGCCAGTGCAGTCATTTCTTTACCACACCACAATTGGCAGACCGATACAGTATTCATTTCTGCAAATGAATGACTGAAGATCGAAGAAGCAACTATGAAACCTTGAGCTAGTTGGCTCATATACCACCAAATAAGAGTGTGAGTAGCCATGTGTGGAGAACGCAAAGTCCAGTAATACGGCATCATTTCTTAACACATCATCTGCTGCACACCTTAACTGGCTTTTTTTCATTTGAAAGATCAAAGGTTGATCTGCACTGCTTACACAACACAGAACATAGAATCTCAGATAAGAACATTTCGGTGCTTTTTATATTAAATAAGCCATATTTTTAAAAAAAACTTTTAAAATAAATAAATACTTCTTTTTTTTTTTTTTTTTTAAAGAAGCTAATATAATGCATTAGGTGATAATGTTTATGTCTGTCAGCCATGGAAAAAGCAGTGTCCAGGGCAGAATTAACAGCTGGACCAGGAACGGGAAAAGAACAGGACCTGGGCATGGCTTCCAGTTTTCTGGGAACGATTGACTAATAACTGAATGGGAACTGAACTCAAGAGTTCACAGAAATCTCAAAGCGAACTAAATTTCAGTGCCGTCCTGGCACAGTACAACTGAGTGTGCAGGGCATAACACTGTCCACTGACACAGAGGAGAGGGACTTGATTGCAATTTATCAACAAACCAGATTTTTTTTCTGAATTTCATTCTGTGCATTTAATTCAAGCGACACACAAAGGCAAACTACCAAGTAAGTTATTTACTTACTTATTTACTTTATATACTTTCTCTAGGGGACAACAGCAGAACCTCTCCTGGGACATAAATCCACAATCAACCCACAGCCCCAGAACTTTTTGGTTCTGTGAGAGTAAAAGCACCTTTACCTGATGAAGATGTAAATGGCTTTGCGGTAGTTGGTTCGGAACAGGACATGATCAGGGCCCAGGAAGGGCACCAGCACATCGATCACACCGGGCGGCATCATCTCCATCTCATCAAAGATGAATACAGAGCGGGCACACTGCGTCAGATTCCCCTCCACCCACTGCTTCAGCTCAGTCTGGGCAAAGAGACAACGAAACAAGTGACCAGGATTGCACTAACTTTTAGGCTAAATATTTATAATTACAATTATTATTTCAAATAAATTGTACCACCATTTAGAATAATAGCTGTTAACACCAGTGAAAAGGGTCTTTTTTCCCGATGGGTGGCTTTTAGATTCCATTAGATTCAACCCGCAGAGGTAACGTCACCTGCGTTTTCCCCAATAGCACAGTACCCTTTTCATAAAAAGATTAAACTGATAACAAATCACAAATATATTTTATCTGGCAGTAAGGGTTTTATTTGAAAATAAGCCACAAGTAAAAATTAAGCTAATACAAAAAAAATGGAGGTCACTCAGTGAAACCCAGAGAGGATAACCATTACCTTATAGCGTTGCACCTGGGCGGGCTTGGGGAAGTGCAGGGTGGGAACAAATTGGTGGATGTAGGGGCTCCCAAAGGTAGTTCCATACAGGTGTCTACCCACCATGGCGCTGACCAGCGTCTTTCCGGTCCCAGAGGCACCGTGGAAGGAGAGCACCAGTGGCCGGTCTGGGTTCTCCTTCCGCAGGAAGTCTGCAACCGCCTCGGACACCACTTCTTGTACCAGGTGCTGTCCGTACAGGTTCTTATAGAGGTCCCACTCTAACCCTGGGGGGCAGAGGGTCACGGAAAAACACAGCTGATCGATCGGTGTTGGAATTTAAATTTTTCATTGCGCTAATAAACTGAATCATTTCGTATTGGATGAGGGAACCTTGCTCTCACAGTGACAACTGACGTGACATGTCAGCATCATGTATATTCTACACACTCATCATCCACAACAGCCCAACGATCAGGGGTGAAAAACACTAAATAACGATTTATTTATCGCGCCGAAACCATTTATTTCATATAACATGCGTTACACGCGTTCTCTCGGGTTCGTAGGGAAGCGATACATTGTTTTGCTAAATCTCCCTGGTTCAGAAAAAGAGAACTCCGCTACCCATAGCAACTAGCATTTTTTATCAAGTAGACATCGTGAAACTATTGACGTGGCTCGGTTTTTTTTTAGAACAATTAGAATACATTGATAATGTTAAGGAATTGTAATCTAGCAAAGCATTTTGCTATATACCAAGCAGGTTGTGTACATAGTCCACGCTGTGTAACCAACCAATTATCGGTATATATTATCGAGGTTGCAACAGCGGCATACATTACGTTCAACATTCTTACCCATTATGTCTGGTTTAAAATCACAATGGCAGCTGTCTGATATTGCGCAGTATATAGATTGTATTTGAAAACTACGTACTATTAAAAAATTGCTTAGGAAAATCAATGTAAATAAACTCAGTAACAAAGATCTTCCGACAGCCAGCGCCATAGTGAGTGTACCATAAATTAGAGCGAGGCTTGCTACCAATGTGGGCCGTCACAATGTAGTCGGAAGAGTTAGCGTTTACTTACTTCCGGTTTAAACAAAAAAAAAAAGAAAAGGATCGAGCGTGTGACGACTGTGAAAGATTACGATGGATATGTTTTTGGGAATTATTCTTATTATTCTTATTTAGTAGAATCCAACACTGAGGCCCAATGAATGTAAAATAACAACAAAAATAATTTTAAACGCCTATACCCTTTAATTGCTAACACTATATAATTGCCTCAAAGAGATTTGAAGGATGCCGGTGAAAGACTGCTGTCATATTAAAAATAAAATCAAACAACAAGCAAGCGTTGTGAAACGACCATTTATTTGTATTCACTATGCATAGCAATTATCAATAGGCAATTGATATACATCCAATTGTATTTACAAATACATTTTTTTTACTACACAGATGTGATGTGGTTATGTATTCCACTGTGTGCAAACTATATTTTTGTTACAATTTTCCCTGGTTAATGTTAGTACCTTCCTTGTTTGGTTTTAAGATCCTGAATTTATGCTTGTTATTGAGTGAAGTTTGTTCAGTCATTTTTAAAATTCCATCATAGGATTGTGCGTGCGTGCCTCTTAGCTTTAGGTATTGCATTAAAGTAAAGCTGAACTCAGTTTTGCTCAATATTTGTTTTAATGAAATTATTTATATACATTTGAATGACTCTTGGGCACCTTACTACTTCACAAAGCATAATAAAACATTGAATAGGATTTTTAAACAGATGAAAACAGATCTATCTAACCTATCTATCTATTTAACTCACCACTTAATTGTTTAATTGGGATAATTATTTAGGTTCTATAAGATGCAGCAGGTGGTGTAGTGGTTAAGTAGAAAGGCTAAAAGGTTGCCAGTTCTAGTCCCACCCACCTGTACAAGGTACTTACCCCACATTTCTTAAATATCCAGAGTAAGTGGATGAATTTAGAAATTGTTAAAGCTATATCGTAAATAAGATCTCACCTACTGTTTCCAGTTGTTGCCAATTGTCAGGTATAACACTGAGAATGAAGGGCCCGGAGCATGACCAACACACAAATTTCTTGGGAAGGTGTTCAGGCAAAATGGTATCTTTGGTAGATTCCTTTTGCAGTTTATGTTCTTTGTTTAACCCAGGTGCCTAAATAAAGAGAAGACATTCTGATAAAGAACTGGCAGAATAGCTTCACCTCCGTACAAGATTTATATGGAGCTGAGCAAGGCTCTATATACATTTGAGAAGGCCAACAGACATAATATATCTGGGTCTATAACGTGCCGCGTGCCGCGTATATATATATATATATGAAAAGAAGGGGATAGTGTTGTTAGTGCCTCCAGTCACGATTCGGTGCAGAGTGGAATCCATTGGCCTTCAGGCCACCAGTCTTGTCAGCACCACGTCGGACCCAGGCGGGCCCCTGGGTTCGTCCGCGATGATTCTGGAGGCTGCATGTCCACGGTTTATCTCTCGTCACTGAAATGGGGCATTTCTGTATATTCAGGTGTCACATGACGGCGAGTAAGGAGTTTAGTGACAAAGACAAAACACCGCTGTCGGCTGTCTGAATGAGCCCACCTCTCTTTCCACCCTGACCAGGGACAGCTGTTCTCTCAAGGCTGTCATGAGGACAGGGCCTTACAGTAGATCACAGGTCAGGTGTGCAAACACACAGCACAGAATTTAAAAAGCGCACAATCACATACTATATGTACAGTATGTGAGTGTGTGCAAGTGTGTATGAGTGTGAGTGCACGTGTATGTGAGTGTGTCAGTCTGTCAGTGTGTGTGTA